>NDXB01011998.1:62762-105279 GCA_002631895.1 Agapornis roseicollis
GGGGGGGCACCATGTGTCACCACACAGACTGCTCACAGCTCATGTGCTAGGTGTGTCAAGAGAATGGGAGTAACTGTGGGTTGTCTTTACCGGAGCACACACAGGGACCTGACATCAATCCCTACATTAAGATACACACAAGAACAAGAAATGATATCCTGCAAATCTGGGAGGCTTCCCTCCCACTGTCACCCCTCAATTGTTTAGAAACACAGGGGCTATCTGTGCAGTTTTGTGCTCACTGGCTCTTTTGCCTGGGACAAGCTGGAAGTATCCTGGTAAAGTCCCAGGAGAAGGGAGGATCCAGCCTGAAACCTGCCCTGAGCTCATGCTGCAAAAGCAGGGTGGGTGCTGCACCAGAAATACGAAGCACCAGTTACTTTGCCATAGGGTCAGATATCGGATTATCAGCAAAAGTTAATCCCAGTCACATGATAGATCTTACATTTGCTGTCATAAAATCTATTGTTATTTAATAGGCATGGAAATCAAATTCTTCTGTGGATTATGAAGCAGGAATCTTTTAAAAATGTCTGTTTACCACGACAGACAACATATCGATCATTAGTTTTGAGACATCACAGGCAATTCAGAAATGTGTGAATACAAGCTGGCAGCCATAGTTTTGCTTTATTCACTGTCCAAACCCAAGCCCTACCAAATGGCTGCACACCCAGCTTTCCAAGCAGGTAGGGTTTGATTTCTTTAGAGACTACTCTTTTGTTAAAGACAAAGAACAAGGAGTTTATATGACATTGACCTGCCTTTTGTGATGCTGCAGTTTGCAGTGATGCTCACTGGAGTACACAGTGAGGAGACACACTCCTGCCTTTTACCACAGAAAAAAAGCTGCCTTCTCTAGTATTTACCACTGTGAACACCCTCATATATTCTGGCAGCATGAAGGGGCTGATCTTGTCCCTACTTGAGTCAAGACAAATTGTTTCCCTGTTATTAGGGGCCCTGTCCTGGGTGGAAGGTGGAGCAGGTTGCTTTTTTGCTTTGCAAAGGCTACAGATATTATTTCCATTCCACAGTCCCCCTATTTTCTGCTATAGAATCCCTGGATGAGAGTTGTGGGACGTAGGAGCTCCAGCAGGTTACAGCACTGTCCCAACAGCTGGGCTCCCCCAGCACATGACAGAGGGGTGCCCACTCCTCCTCTGTGCCATGGAGAGAAGGTACCTCAAGTCACGAGAGAGTTCTCCTGCATGAGGACTGTTAACTGAAGCTGTGGTTTGCACCAGTTTTCCTGATACATGCTAAGCCATTTCACATGGATTGCAACAGACCATTTATAAAGGAGTATTCTTCCCAGTCCACATTTGTGGACACCTTGGGCACTCCATGAGCTGCCACAGCTCCAGGGCCCTCAGGCTGCTCCCACCCTGCCCCTGCCCACCAGTGGCACTGCCGCAACACCCTGGCATGGAGGAGAGCAGAGCAGATCTCCCTCCAGCTTTAGAATCAGCACAGTCTTATATAGGCACATATTTGAAAGTGTGGGGATCCCATAAATCCTTCCACATCTGGGATCACTTGTAATGGCCGGTGTCAGGAGTGTGCAGAGCTTTCCTAAGATCTACCGCCCAGTATCAATAGCAGCTGCAATTCCAGGCAGGCGGATAGGTTGAATCCCTATTTGATTCTCAGGTGTTTTCAATTGTATTGCTAGCAATTGTTAAGCGATTCTGCTGGTCTGCTTGTGCCTTTTGAAGTTGCCTTCATTTCTTTGAGCTCAGATTCCTTGAGATGTTCTTGCTGTGCCGTCCCCAAACCCGCATGTGTCTAATAAACCTGACAGCTTCCCAGCAGATGTCTCCATCTTCTCCATTCTCTCCTTTACTGAGGAGACAGACTTCACTGGAGAGTGAACCTTAGTGTGTGGGGTCAATGCCAGCTCTTCAGAGAACTCCCAGATGCCCAACTCATCTGCTCTAGCCATGGAGAAGCAAGTGGGTATTCCCTGGCAAGGCAGGTTTGAAGTGCCCAGCAGCTCACACCCCCTTCATTTTCCGTTTTCCTGCTTACTGTTACACAGTGCACACAGCAACATCAGCTCCCATTTGCCTGGAAGCCTGCATGCTGCTCTGGGATGAATTTCTGGAGGTTTCAGCCACCCCACTCCCTGTAGGGACTGCCCCTCATCAATAACATCGCTCCCAGGGCTGCCAGGGAGCACTCCACAAATGGAGCCTGGAGAAAAGTGCTCTGTCGTGCAGCAGCCTTTGGCCTGGGTCACAGTGTGCTGGCTGGAATCTGTCCTCTCCACAAGGCCTTTCTCTGGGCTAAACCACAGGCAAGCTGGGGCCAGACACCCTTGGCCATTCCAGTTTGCTCTCAAGTGCTTACATCTGAATTCCTTGTGAGGGGAAGAAAGGAACATGGAGGTGATAGGCAGCATCTATAATAGGAAATTGCTGTCTGCAGATGTGTGCGTGAAGGAAAGCCTGTGTCAGGCAATAGTATCAAGGGATAAATTCCACAAGTGAGTGAATCCATCTGAGTGTAAGACACAGGTTGTGCATTTTCCTCAAGAAGGAGCTGAACAGCGTCAAGGACATCAATCCATCTTATGAATGACATGGTTTCCCTAGCGTTGCCCATGCTTACTCAATAGGAGAGAAGACAACAGGCAAATAAACAGATGTTTGCCTGATCTTGGAGCAGCTTTTGAATCCTCACTCCCTTTGTACTTACATGGAGCTATGCTGGGAGTTTTGCTTGAATAAGGAGTGTGATTACATTCCTCTTTTAAAGGAGCAGTGTGACAGCATCCAAGCTGAAACACCTTCAGGAAAATGCAGCCTTCTCTCCTGGCTTGCTCTGCAGGCGAGAGGTATGCAGTGGGAGATGCTCCAGCTCTTTTAGAACAAGGTTTTGCCCACTGAATACAATGGAAAGCAGCCTGTTACCACCTCTAAGTACAGAAATTTTTCCTGCCTTTGCTCTGAACAAATGGAAATCTGATTGTTCCTCCTAATCTTCCCCTGTACACCTGGCGTTGCAGGGACCAGCGACAACCTGGCCCTGATAAAGACTTCAAGAGTGGACCCATTATCTATATCCCAGAAACACTCCGATCATGTGGGAATAGTTAAAAGGTAAGAAAATATATAACAGGTCATCTGTCTTTCAGCTATAGACAGCTCAGAGGTGGAAACAGATTGACACAGCTGGGTGTAGGCATCACGCTGGAGCCTGTAAATGCTGGCAAGCAGAGCTGCAGCAGGCTCAGGGCACAGCCTGCACATTTCCCTTGGAAGTGGTTTGGCTGTGGGGATTTGGCCACCAGCTTAGGAGAGCTCAGACAGAGCACTGAAGGTGCTTTCTGCTGAGCCTGCTCTGATGAGTTAGCGAGACCTAAGACAAGGTTTGATTCTGTCCCATAGGCACATGGGGTGACATGACCTTTTCTCCATCCAGCAGTCTCTGCAGCCCTTGGCACTGTGCTGAGGGCAGTGATTGCTGGCAGCAGGCTGGTGCTTGCAGACAAGGGCTCTTGGGCATGTCAGGCAATGCATACCTTCCTTGCCATCCAGCCCTGATGCTGTGGGAAGTGTCATGCTGGGGAAGCAGCTGGATGCCAGAGAGGAGCAAGCCTTCCTCTGTACACTGCTCTCATGGTACATGCTCATACATGAGATTGTTGTAGGCAGGGTGTAATCCGGTCTCTAGTGCAGATGGCTGCAGGAAAACAATTAGCCTTTCAGAGAGCAGCAAATGGAAACATTAGTGTTTTGAGCCCTAACACAGGTGAGCATCACTGTGCAATGCAATGGCTTGTATGCACAGGGACCCTTTGCTGATTGCCAGCTTCTGGAGGCTTGTGTGGCTGTAAGGAAAGGCAGAGAAGGCTGGAAAAATGGATATAAGGAGGAAGAGAACCATCATACTCATCATAAGCAAGCAGTGGGGCAGGAGCCCTGAGGAAAGCTGGGGAGCCCTGCTGGGTGCAGCCTGACAGAGGGACTGAAAGAGGCAGGCAGCAAATACCCCTCTCTCTGATTCCTGCTGCAGAAAAGGCAGCATGACATAGCTGTTTGCTCCTGGCAGATAACCTGGAAGCCATCTAACAAATACCCCCGCTTCACCTATTTCTTATCCCAGGGGGAATCAACCATCTGCACTTTGCTAGCTGTGCTGGATAGGAAGGGATAGTTCATTAGCAATTTATACATTTAGTTTGCCTCCTAAAATGGATCCTTCCAGCAGCAGGGATGTGTCATTTCCCTGTTGAGATGCTCCTGCTTTCACAGGAGTGACTCCCAAGGCAATCACTCTCAGTGTGAGCTGGAGTTACCAACCTATGTGAATGACTCAAATAAGCTGCAGGAGCAGGGTCACATAACCATTTTGTTAGGTTCTGCCCTGTCACTCCTATTTTATGGGTTCTAATGGAATATTAACATGTTTGCATATGTAAATGTGTTAAAGAGAGCATCAGCTGAGAGAATACATTAAACTCAGTCATCCTCCCAAGTTGATTTAATCTGACAGCACCTCCATTAAAAAAATAAAAAGCATCAGTTTTCCCTTTGTGACTTGATGTACAGTAATTAGCTTGTTAGAGCAGGAAACACCTCCTTTCATAATTGATTTTGCACCCCTTTTACTTGGATATCTCTGACAAGCTGTTTCTAGTTCCCCAAGGACACCATCAGTACTTCCCATGTGTTTGGAATTTCATGAATGTGAATAATGAATATGATTTATCCCTCCCACACTCCCGTGCACAGATAATATATGTAGCCAATTTGTGAACTGGACCTTGCGTAGGAAAGATCGGTGTCAAAGTATTAACAGTGATGTGCCAACCATGCGCAGGAATTATGGCACAGCTAAGCAGTGATTTCTGGGCATTGGAGAGATGGGAACAGGTTGCACCATGTGTTTGTCCACTGGGGAGTTAAAAAATGGAGGAAGATTTTCTGAATGGTCCTGTGTATCTAAGTTAGCATGCCAAATTGGTTGCTTATTACAGCTGGCACAGTGCCTTAGCGGGCTAATGTGTTAATAATCTGTAATGTTTCTCTTAGGCAATGGCACCACTCTTCATTAGTGCTTCTCAAGCCCTGTCACTGTTGCTTAGCTCGACATTTTGTTTCTGATGTTCAAGTGAGGGTATTTGAAATCAGGATTTCAGATCTGCTAATACATGTCACACACTCTTTAAAAATGGATTTTAAAAGGGCCTCGATAATTTTATGGCTACTAATAACATTTGTAGCTATGTGAGCTAAGCTAATGATAAGAGTAATCAAATTTCATGTTTCACGGCATAAAATGAGCAACTGTAGGGGTCAGGAAGGTATTCACTCCCTGCTTTCCTCCCCTGGGAGCCACTGTCTTTTCTGGTTGGTTCAGGAGATGAGCAGTGTTTGGGATATAAAACAGCACAGTGCTGCAGGAAAGTTCAGGGTCTCACATTGAACAGAGCAAGGATCTTATTTATAAGCATAGGAACTCTGGTTTTTGTTGGTAAACAGAGTGAAAGGTTTGAACTGTGTATTTGTTTCACTCCAATTGTCTCCTACCTCAGCAGCCAATATATGCAGCTCACTTTGGGTCTGTTTGCTCAAGCCCCCTGAACTTGGGTGTGTAAACCTCCTGTTTCGGAATGGCCCAAGCATGGCCGTGTAATTTGCATCCCAATTTTTCAGTCGTTGAAGGTGCTTGCTTAGACTTTCCTCATCTTCCTGTGTTTTCACTCACTGTATTAGCAAGTCTGTTTCGAGCCCTTCTTTGACACTGAGACTGACTGTGAGTGGTGGCTGGAATCACCAGCAAACACCCTCCTCAGCAGCTGCCACTGCAGCATCCACCCGGTGCTGAATGGCAGAGTCAGAGCCAAGAGGCTGGCATTTGGCAAGGCAACGACCTGTTTAATGGATGTTTGGCTTTGATAAAGACTTTCAGTCCTGTGTTCTGCCATATAATGCCCAGAGCATTCTCTAGCACCCATACTTTTAGTGTGATGTGTTTTCTAAAGCCTTTTAGTGCATTGTACCAGTGATGTACTGATGAGTCTAAAAGGACTCACTTAATGCAATGTGTAATAAACTAAAAAGGTTTATTACTAGGTGCTGAGTTATAAAATCTAGCAGATACAGCAAAAAGTTCTCTTTATGTTTTAAAAAGGGAAATATCTTTTACTTCTTAAAAAAGATCTTTTCCAGAAATATCTCCTTTTTTTCCTAAATGTAGATATTCATGTAAATGAGTAAATAATTTGAGAAGTTTTTTTGTTTGCCTACATTTAACCTGAGATCTTTTGATTCCTCAAATGTCATTTTTAGGGGTTTGGTTTTATTTTACAAAAATGCAAAAAAAGTTAAAAAGCATCTAAAATAGTTCTCATTTCAAAACTGTGTTTTGTAGAGGAAGTGCTCTCAGTGAGCTGTGTCTAACCTGATGTAATTTGCCTTTGGGCTGTGTTCCCAGGCAGAAGTCCATTGGCCAGGAGAGTGGTGGTGGAGCCTGTGCACAGGCAGAGAGCAGCCCAGGGCAAATGCTACCCCAGAGAATGGCAGGGTGGGCTCTGCAGGGCTGCCCAGGGCAGCTGGCTGGCTCATATAAACAAGGAGTGTGCAAACCCACAAACAAAAAGAGACTGTTTATAGAGGCAGCCTTGGACATAATCAAATTAAAGGCAGAGATCAGAAGAGTGCTCTAGAAAACAGTTTTGCTTAGCATGGTTAGAGCTGAGCACAAGATAACATGAGACTCTAAAAAGGTTCTAGCACAGCAAAGGAAGTCCTGCTCAGTTTAGGCTTCCCAAGTGCTGCTCCCATGCCCTAGCTGGGGCAGCGCTGGGGATTCCTTCCCACAGCCTCTGACTGGGGCCAGCCTCTGTCACTTCCAGTTGACAAAATCCCCACATGCCAGCAAGTGTTGCCTGGTCCCATCCTACGGACACATGGCCTTTATGGCAAGAAACACGGTTAAAATTCTGGGATTATAGGTTGAAACAGCACCACAGAAACTCTCCCGTGCTGCTTCCCTTGTCCTGCTCACTCTGTTAGGTTTTCTCAGAGGCTGATGAGAAGCTGGCCCTCCAGCCCATGCCTCTGCTCATGCACAGGCATAACCCATGTGTCTGCAGCAGCCTGTATGCTGTTACACCCCTGCTGCTGCTCCTGCCCATGCACCTCCTGGCTTTTGTGCCAGCGGTGCCCATGGCTGCCCCAGGGATGCTGAGTGTTGTGGGACTGCAGGAGATGTGGGGTGATGGGGAAGCTGAGGCGCCTGCTCTTCCCTGTGCTGGCTGGCTGGCTCATTCAGTGCTGGAGCAGGGAAGGGGACTGCTGAGGGAGGGATAAAGCTTGGCTGAGCACCATCAGGCACTGCTAAGAGCATCTTTTTTTGAGGCTGAGATTGGGCTGCTGTGAGGAGGGGGCTCCCTGGTACACCAGGGAACATAATGGGAAAGGCTGGAGTTAAAGACCCTGTAATTGAGGCCTTCAGAATGGCAAGTACAACACTGCACTGCTCTGTTTAGGGGATTTTGCGTATCTCTACCATCAAGGCTACATTTGTCTGTAGGATTAATCACTTTTTGATCCAGAGGGTTTAAGACAGACAGCTTACTAGGAATGTGCTGCACTGCTCTCCCAGGCTGGCAATTAGCTTTGTTTCCTCATATTGTCTTGTTTATTATGCCCTTCTCCATCTCCTTTTTTTTCTGACTAGCATGTTAATACACTAATTCATTTTTAATCCATTTGTAACTGTGATTTTATGCCTTTTTAACAGAGGACTTTTAGTAAAAGCTCTATGTCAAATACAGAAAATGAAAACCTCCTAGTGCAGAGAACAGGTTTGTATATAGATGACACTGAGAAGAAATTCCTGGAGAAACTCAAAGACAATGTTTTGCTCTATTTTAGTGCTTTATCTCTAGACTTACTGAGGTTCTCCTATTTTCCTGAAGGTCATCAAGAACCTAAATTATACCCATTGCCATTTAACTTGTATGCAAACAGATCTCTTTGGGATGTTATTTGTACTCCACATGAAAGAGAAAGTGTGTCCTGGGAGCTGCATGTGTGCACATCCACTGAGTTCTCTTCAGACACTAAGAAGCTATCTCTTGCTTGTGACAGGCTGTTTTCTCCTGCACATCAGTCTCTGAACAGCAGAGAAAGCTCATGCCCATATGTTCCATCATGCAGCCTTCCCTCCCATACTCAGAATCCTTTACTGGCTACCACAGAAGCTGGGCAATGTCTTTACCTCCTTCTCATGTGTGCTGTTTGAACAGAGCAGACAAGCAGCAAACTGTCCATGAGCTCTAGACCAAAAATGTCCATCAAGGCTGTATTGGGAGGTATCCATGTGCAGCTCTCATATGGGATTGCACATGTACTGGACCTGTGACTGACATGCAAATAACATGGCACTTGGCAAAATCCTCCTCCAGACCTGGCAGCTTGTGTTGTGGCTGAAACCAACCCAAACACATTTGAGCATTACCTAAAGTCTCAGAGTTTTCCTGGCTTTTCCTTGAATCTCCTGGGTGACCTTGATCAGGCAAGTTCACTGCTCTGCATCCATTTCTTGCTTGGTAATCTGTGGGAATGATGCTGACCACCTTTATACAGCATTTTGCTGTGCCCTGAGGACAAACACAATGTAAGGACTGAATATTGCTGTGTATAACAGCACTTGGTTGATATAACTACTTTGCACCAAGCCAAAGCTTATTGAAATACATGGGAGCTTTTCATTGACTTTGGTCGGGTTTGGATCAGATGTTAAAAGCTGTAAAATTGTTTTGGCCTTCTGACATCTCCAGTGTGAAGTTACTAGCACGGTCAGAGCTGGATGCAGCACAAGCCATGCTTTTCTGTCACAGGCAGTTTGTCTTCCTTTTTCTTGGCTCCTCTTTTAATAAATGTAACCTTTTCTCCTATGGCTCAGGCACTGTGTTGAACCACCCCGACAAATGTTTTCAGGTTTTTAAAATATTCGGTATTAAAGAGATCAGGCCAGATGTGTTCTGCTGCCTTCATCGCTCTAGGTTGTGTACTCTGTGTTGAAATGATTATTGTCATCACCCGGTGAAAGGCAGCTGATGAAAGACTCTCTCTCCCTCTGATGAGCTATCCATCCGCCCATGCCCTGTGCAGAGTGCACAGGTTTTGTTTTTGAATGATATATTGCTGTGTCAAAGTGGCTTATGTGCTGCTTAAACTTCGGCTGGTGAATGATAGAGAGTATGCATTAAACAATCTCATTGCAACTGGAGCTGTATTTTCTCATCTCTAGCTTTGGGAGAACTGCAGCAACGCGCCTCACTGTGAGCCTGGCAGAGGCTCCTGGAGCAGGGGGTCTGGGTACTTCTGCCTTCACGTTTGGGTGTTCACATGGGCAGTTTTAAAGAATTGCAAGTGGATACCAACCATTTAAAGTCTTTCTAGAAGACACAACTGTTCTTTCTGCCCACCCTATTCTGTTAATGAAGGAAAGCATTTTACATAACATGTTTTGAAATATTTTGGGTTTGGATGCATTTCCCCTAAAATGTTTTCTGTCCTCAAGTAGTGCAGCTTTCATTTTCCCACTCATCCCACTATACTCCACTTTATGAATTTCTTTCAATCCTTTGCAAAGCTCAGCAACAACAACTAAGAAGGGATAGAAAAAAGGGAAGCTGTAATGTTTCTGTTTTGGGTCTATTGCCAGCCTCCCAAACCGTCTCCAAAGGAAGCATTTGATGAGCAGCACGTATTAAAAAATACTACTTTGCCATGAAAAACACTTTGAATGGAAAATTCAGTTCTCAAAGCCTTCCACACTTCCACGGTCATCCAATGCAGCTGGTAAATTCCAACATTGCTGAGCTGAGCCCATAACATGAATAAGACCTTTCCAAGCAACTAAGGATAATTAAAAAAACCCAAGACACAGACATTTTCTCCATGTAGTGACACAATCAAGTACTTAACTAAAAATAATGTAATGAAAAGTCTAGGTCACAAAATAGAGTACTGCAGCCTGGTAAAATAGTTTTCTGACCTTCTGGATTTCCTCTATTAGAGGACTACTCTGCAGTGAGAAAACCCTATTTCTTACAACAAAGAAATTTAGCAATCTGTGCGGCTATGTCACCTTGCTGGCAGAAACACTGAGCAGCAATAGCTGCTGAAAGTCAACACTAATAGCTGACACCAAATTAAACTGCCAGAGTTTGTGTGATGTAGTTCTGTCACCCTTTGACACATTTGATGTGAATTCAGAGGCTTCTGCTGTAAACTCATCAGCAGAGCTCATGACGCATCATCTTTACATATCTGTCCATCCACATTTGTCAGCAGCCCCTGCTCCTCAAATGACTCCAGCGATTGGGATATAGATTGCTTTACCTTCACATATAGTAAATAGAGTGTTTTAACACTAGTGATACCCTCAGCTCCAGCTTTTAACTGACAAAGTCTTGTTAGCTGCACTTCAGCCTTTCTGCATCCATGCCGAATGCAATGATTGATGAGTGCTGATTATGGCAGTGGGGTGGCCCATCCCTTCTAAACCTGTGGCTCAAATCATCTCCAGTTTGCCCATGCAGAAGAGCAGCAGGCACACTCCTAAGTGTCTTCATGAAGTGCCTGACTGAAAGGCCACAGCCAATTAGGCTGAGCTGAAATGGACACTTGCAGGATGTCTTTGCCTCTCAATTCCCCATGCAGTACCTGCAGAGAGCAGGCACTAAACAAGCACAGATAGCCCTCACATCTGCTTGCATGCACCCAACAGCTCTCAAACCCAGGCTGATGTTTCAGACAGGGAAACACAGCAGGGTGGCTGTGCCCTTGTGTCACAGCCCTGGCCTCAGAACAGCCCCAGCAAGCACTGTGGGTCAGATCCTGATGCAGCAGATAGTACTCACAAGTGAAGTCACTCTGCTGAGGCAGTCATTCACCAGTGACAAACATACAATCTCCCCCCTCCCCAGAATAACATGGCATTTCAAAACACAAGCAGCTGCCCCCACCTTTTCTCCCTGGGCAATCTGAAAGGGATTTCTAATGCCTATTTCTTCTCTAAACCAGTTAGCATTATTGTACTTTCAGACTAATGCCTTTTGGTTATCAGCTCCTGATTTTCCTGGTAATTTTTGACTTAGTGAAATAATGAAAGCAGATCTCCTTAGATGACAGCACATCCCTGGTGGAGCGCATGTGAGAGCTGATGATGCAGTGGTCTGAGCAATGCTGAAGAGAGACTCCATAGATCCATGCCACACTTGTGTCTACACTATGGACCAGAAAGAAAAAGGCCTGCAGTTTCTGTTTGTATCTCCATGGCACTTAACATATTTCATAGCTTCAGTAACATCTTATTTGCCACATATTTACCTAGAATATCTTGAGCCTTTTTCTTTCACTGACTATTTTTTCTATCAGTGTAAATTACTATGGAGAGAAAGCTGTATTTAGACTTACAGGAGCAACAAGCAGAACAAGAACAACAACTCAGGTATTTTTTATGTCTATTTTAACATATGGCTTAAAATACCACCCTTGTAAGGTAGTATGCACCAAATCATATTTGTCCAAGTGTGAGCTATAACAGAATAGGAATAGAAACATGATGTCCTACAAGAAAACCCACTCTATTTTCACCCTGTATCTCAGTTCTTCTGCTTATATAATATTGGCAAGAAAACACTGTGTAGCGTCCCACGTTCCAATAATCCTTTTCACCACTAGAATTATCTCCAAAAAATGGTAATAGATGATTTCCATCTTTGGAAGAAGACTGTGAATCTTGTGCCAGGTCAGGGGGCTGGGGAGACTGAACCAGGCAACATTTTTTTCCTATGAAGTATTATTAATGTGGTCAATAATCAAGCTTTCTAACAAAAAGCAGGGAAAATTTTGCAAATTTTTTGTTTCTTATATTTGCTATTGCAAGTCCTAAACTGGAAAACCTTGGAAAAATTAGGAAAAGAAATAAAAGCTTTTAAAGTATTTCCCAGCAACTTCCATTGCTGCTTTGAGTTCTTCTCTGTTTGGAAACTGCACAGTGCCACTCGGCTTGTGTGAAGGAAGCAGTTTGAGCTCGCAGACCTAGCACCTGAGATTTAGCTTGACATACTAAACATTATGTTTTTGTCCTCTAGAAATGCCTTTCCTTGCTATGATTCGTTTCAATGTCTGCAAGAGCTGAGCACATCATTAAAACACAATTGTTGAACAGCTATTTTCCTCCTTGCCCAGCACAGATGCATTAGAAACACCGGGGTGGCCAGGGAGAACCCCGGGCAGTGATTTGATGCAGCTCAGAGACACACACCCGCAGTCTGCACACAGCCTCCAGCCCACTGCCTTGAGGCATCTGAGGCTCGCTCCATGCACAGAGGGGATTGTAATGGAAATGCTGACAGCTCTTAATAATTATGACGCTTCTAGACATCTTGGTAATTACTATACAGGGGCTTCTGGTATGCAGACAGTATTAGGGTACATCTTGCGCCTGACTTGCTTTGTCTGCCTGTGTGGCAAAGCTCCTGAGGACAGGAAGCCGTAGCTTCCCTTCACACTTTTAAAAACACTAGTTGCTCTCTTAGCAGTTTACAGTTACTTACTAACAGCAGTAGCAATTGGGTTAATTCAATGCTTATTTTCATTTCCAGAATTCCTATTTATAGACTGTAGAGTCAAGATGCCCAGTGCAAGATGCTCAATACAATAGAACTTCTGCAGTGTTCCAAGAAGAATAAATATGAAACCTGCACCTGCAGAAACTACTTATATTGACTTTTGCTTTTGTGTCATGATACCATTGAGATCAGGGCTGTTTGTCCTTTCCTGCACCCTCCTAGTTGGCAGTTGTCCATCTGCAATGGAGCTTGTCCCACCCTCCTGTATTTTCTGAAGTAATGAACAATGTAAATCTTATGAGTATATTTTATGTCACTCTTGGGCAGGTGAAAGTTCAACTTAGGGAAGTTAAAATGGATGAGATGCAAGCTGCCATCTCTGATATCATCTGGACTATGGCCGGTACACCACAACATCCCTGCAACTACATTGCTTGCATGAGGAGTGATTACCTGGAGATAACAGTACATGACAATGAATAATCAAGCAACAAACCAACAGTTCCCCTAAACCTTGCCTCCAAGTGATGAAGCCATGGATGCAGTCAAGGGCACAACTCATGTAAAGCAGGCAGTGGTGACAAGGGAAGTGATGGGGCACAGGGAGGTGTTTTCCACACGGGCCACAGCTCTCAGCATGGTATCTTTACCTGGTATTTTCTCCTCCTTGGACAGAATTTCCAACCCAAACCACATCAACCCAGTAACATGCATACCACTGCAGTCACACTGACCCCTGAGGTAACTGAATTTAGACTGGTGCCCAGTTGGGAACAGTTGAGGCTGCATTGTGTGCACGACAGATGGAGGGCTTCACAGAGATATTTAAATAGCAATTTAAATAAGTTCTCTGATAATTAGATATCGTAGCACCCTCTTCTGGCTTCCTGCACGGCCTGAGCTGTGACCGTCTTTCCCCTTCAAGACCATTCAAGACCATTCAGCTCACACAGGTTTGATGGTTTTGGAACCATCAAAGGATCAGTCCTGATCCTTTCCCACTTTCTGTAACTTCATGGCTTTGTAGGAGAACCACTCCTGAAGCTCATATTTTGCACACTGAGTCCCTTCACAATTAACCTTTCTGTGCAACCTTTTTAGAGCAAAATCCCCTTTCTTATTTTTTTAGTTGGTGATAATAAAAAAAAAAAACCCTTGACTTTGCACATTTTATATGGTTCTGACTGTACCTCTACAGAAAGGGTTACCAGGAAACCATGAAATCAGAGGGAGGGATCCTGCACCAGGAGCAGGAACTGCTGCAGCTTGTGGTGGTTCGAGGGACATAGTGGCCTCTGGCAGCAGCAGAATGGGGATGGTCCCTCAGTGCTGTTGCTAAGGCCTTCACACAGGTTTTGGGGGTGCTGCTTCCCCTCCAGTGTCCTCACTGTGAACCCAGAAGCAGGCAATTATAACTCATAATGTGGGACTGCAAAATTCCCTCTAAGAGCTAATTAACTGTGAGGACAAATATTTCTGGTTTAGGGTCCACAAATGTCATTATACCATTATAAATAAACTCCTGAAAAATAATTCACTTTTAAAATAAAACATTGCTTTCCTTTTATCCAGTAGGTTAAAGTACTTTGTTCCTTGGTACCAAATTTTTCATGTCAGGGTGAAAAGCAATTTTTTAATTATAATTTTAATGCATCTGACCATATTTCGAAGTGATACATTTTGAACCCAACTTGTAAATGTGTCAGAAGAAAATATGACTATTCCATAGGAATATCTGAACCATAAGAACACAGTTGAAATAACATAGTGCTTTTAAAAGTGCCAATTATTTAACTGTGATATTACATCTGTCATTAGCACCATGTGAAATATTTGATGCGTCATTAGGACGGTTTCAAATTCACCAGTTTCTGTGCTCACACAATTTGCAGAAACAAGAGGTACCAGGTTATAGCTCCTCTGAAGCAGGCCTAGTGGCAAAAATCAGCCTTAACTCCACTAGAAAGATTCTCTTGCCTTCCCCTTTCAGGTGACAAAGCCATCCCCCCCCCTGCCCTGCACCTCCTCACATCCTTTGCTTTATTCCCTTGGGGCACTGGGCAAGTCAAACACTGTGTAAGTGGGAAGGGGATTATTTTTGTTTTGCAGGTTTAACAGATGAAGAGCTGGAATCATCACTGCATCCTGCCATCAGCCAGCCAGGAGAGGGGCTGGGAGGTGCAGGAAGAGGGTGCTCTCAGCCCCCAAGGCAGCAGTGGGGCTGGCCAAGGGGCTCCCATTGCATGGGTGCATCATGGCCTCTCCAGGACCTGCAAAGCAGTGGTTTCCATGGGTGCTGCTGCTGTGTGTTAGTGTTCTGAGCCCAGCAGGGTCATAGACCTCCTCCCCAGGCCTTGGGCTTGTGAACTGTCAGTTTTAGTGCCGCGGTTGCGTATGGGCAGGGAACATGGCGGGAGGCTTGGCCATGGCTGAGTACTTCTTCAAAGACCATGGAGGTGTCTGGCTGTCCTGCAGCATCCCCCCTGTCAGCACACTCCTCTCATGATTGTGGACTGCAGGTCAGGTTGCCTACGTGGATGGAGCTGGGAACACTTAGCAAATTCTACCAGTATTAAACCCTGCTGATACTTTGAGGCTACAGCTTCATATTGGCTGTCTTGGCCATGTTCCATAGGATAACCTATGTCTCTCCTCACTCTCTGCTTGCAAAGGCAACAAAACTGTTGCAGTTAGTCTTTTCCAATTAGGCTGCCTGGCTATAGCTGTGGGGCTTTAAAAAAACCCTTATATCATATACCCATAGAACATCAGTGATAGGTTTGCTACTCCTCTGACAGCAACTGGAGATCACAGTGTACTCCTCAAGGCTCCTAAAATCATGTCTTTGTAGTAGGACTCAAGTAGCACTTAGACCTTTGGCTCAGTACCAACACTCACTCAGCACAAATCACTCATCAGCCCTGTTTAGTGATCGCTTTTTGGCATCACACGCTGATTCCTCAGTATAGCTTGTACACCTAACATGCCTAATCAGGGTGCCCTTCCCATTGGTCTCCCTCAAAAGGGTTTGGTGCAGACCTATTTTCGTATCTCTGTCTCAAAGTGTGCCTTCCACCCTTAACACCACTCAACATACCTCCTTGTTGGGTACGTGAGCCCCACAAGGCAGTGCTGGAGGAGCACAGCCATGCCAGTAAAAGCAGCAGCCACCTCCAGAAGCACAATACTTTCTCCCTTTCAGACAAACATCTTTTTCGCCATTTATGATGGACCAAAGGTCGAAGACAGCTGCTCTACCACTTCCACAGCTTTGCTGAAATTTTATGCCCTGGAATTGCTGTCAAGTTTAATGTTCTTGTTTTATACAATGAAATAGCAATTGTTCCAGCTCTGCAGCCTGGATGAATTCACACTGAAAGGGGTGGAAAATTTCAGGTGAAATTTCACAAACTGCTCAGACTTTCAGCCAGTTGCCTTACATTGAATTAAAAGCAGACATAACCAGTATTTACTTGGAAAACTGAGCACCAGACATACCTGGAGAATTCTTTCTGAACCTAATATCAATGCATTTGAGAGGAAACTATCAGAATATTTACCCTTTTGTACAGCTTCATTGACCTTTTCTCACAACTTCTTGTTAGCTTTTCCCTTTACAGGTTTTTGGTATAGATCCTTGGTTATAAGTCCATGGACCTCTGACATGTTATTGCTCTGTAGAAAGGAAGGTCTTTGTGTTTTACAATTTTAAAATACAAAACCTCAAAATGATTCCCTCTTCAGTAGTACTTTTACATAAGCATGGCACTGTCAACAAACTTCCATAGACTTTGATGGGTATAAAACCCACAGTTGAACTCTAAGGCCAAAACATTATTATGCCTTAAATATGACAGTCTGATGTTCTCAATACCTTCAAATCTGTTAGAGCTGGTGGTTCACCTAAATACCAAACACGACCCTCAGCATAACAAGTCACAACTTAGGGCTGCCTGGAAGCCCCTCTGAATCACCTGAGCAGTTTTCAGCACTTACAAAGCAAATGCAGAGCTGCTGAATTACTCCAGAGGATTTTCTTATGGTTCATTTTATAATTGCTGTGAACAATCCCAGAGGAGCCCTGCTCTTCACACCGGTGGGGGAAACAGCACTCTGAGGTCTAGCTACATCTGCAGATCTTGACATTTTTCCTCGTTCCCCTCCTGGCAAGTGGAAACTGAGCTAAGTCTGAAGGCACAACGTGTGGCTGTGATGCTGAAGCAGAGACAATGAGCAGAAAATGCAGAGCCCCAGAGCTACCTTTGGTCCCTATGAATTTACTTGCATGTCTACAGCAGAGCTAGGGGTCACAGGTTCACTGCAACGGCACCAAACCAACTGCAGAGCTGTGCCTAAGCCTGTCCCTGGGGTGTCAAAGTAGCTTATTCTGCGCTAGGAAGAGAAGAAGAAAAATGTCTCCGTGACTAGTAAGTCTAAAATCTGTATTATTGTGAAAGAAACAATAGCAGCATCAGCTGCTGCTGCTGCTGCCAGGAGAGGGGCAGCGTCATTAGCGGCACAGGGCAGGGTACCTCCGGGAAAGCAGCGCTGCCTCCGGCACTGCGTCCCTTCTCCGCAGCCTTGGGAGGCAGTGGCAGCCAGGCTTGTGGGACAGAAGCATGAGAGAAACGAGCCTCTGGGAAATGCTTTTCCTTCTCCAAAGGACATAATGAAAAACTCATCACTGGCCACTCTGGAAAACACAGTGAGCTGTGGTGTTCTTCCAGCTCTTATTTACCTGGCAATTTGCCTTATGCTTTTCAGACGACTGTTAGTGGCCATATTTCCACATGGCCACATGCTGCTGATTGCTGCTGCCATGCTTCAGACATGTTTGAAATGTTCTTATTTGAATTATGACTCGCAACAGCTGTATTTAAAATCATATACTTCACCTTCACTTTCCACAATCAATATTGTTAACAGGGATAAAGCTATGGAGGGATAATAGAAAATATTTATTCATTTCTGTCTGTGCAGCCATCGCCAGCCCTCCATTATCACAACCCTGCTCTCAGCCACCCTCCACCAAAGGATGCATCTCACTGCTGGATGTGGGCAATGTTTTGGATCCCAGCAGCAGCAGGATGCACTGGCAGCAGTGGTCACAAAGCATTAGGAGGGGTGTGCTCAAAGGACCAGGATCTTTCCCTCACATGCTGCCTCACATGAGGCCAGGGAGCCTCACGTGTTCCTTACACATTACGGGAGAGCTTGCCAAACCATACCACTGTGCCTCAGGGTGCCAGGTGGCACTGCTGTGGGGGGGCAGGTGGCGGGCAGGGGCTCCCCCATGGTTGTGGGCTGCTCGATAGATTGGTGGTGGGTCACACCTCCTCTGCCATGTGCCTGGTGACCGCTCTGCCCACTGCATTCTTGCTTGTGTCACTATGCTGCATAAAGGCCGTTCAAGTCCTCCCCAGATATTCTGGTAAGGCTCTTAAGACCGGACTTACCTGATTCGAACTGATGCAGCTCCATCAAGTCAATGGAATGATGTTGTTGTATGGTAGCTAAAGCCTTCACTTGTTAGTTTTTATAATTGAATATACAACTTTTCCAATTTCAGGTAACAGACACCTTCACTTCCACATTGGCAAGGAGTTGATTTACTCCAATAAATATTGACCTGCTGTGATAAAGCATTCTTATTATCAGGATGTATTGGTACAGCACAGATATATCAATAGATTTTCAACTCAATGTTTTATAAACATTACAATGATGTATTTTGAACTTACACTGACATACCTCCGAAAATATTTGTGCTGGTGGAGAAGCTGTGAGCTCACTCAGTTATCTCTGACATGGCAATGGCTGACAGGATGACCAAACTTTGGGCTGTTATCAGTTGTTTTGAATGTACAAGCCCAAGCACGGGTCAGGAGTCTGTTAGCAGTGCGGGCTCACTTTCACAATTTGCCCCATAAATGATCCTCCATTCTATCCATTGATAAAAAATTGGGTTTCTGAAGCCCCAAATTCTCACACTGATTTCTACAGAAGGGTTGTTTTATTTGACCTTCAGAAATTTCAATATTTGCATCCTGCTCCTCCCAAAGGTTGCATGGTGGAGCCAGGGACACATGAACAGCCTGATGTTTCAGTTCCAAAGCATGCTGCTAAGATAGCCTTCTCCCTCCTTGTATTTGTGAAATAAAACCTGTGAAGAGGCTCTCTGGGATACAGCTCTCTGGGATAACAAGCAGCATGGTAGGCAGAGTAAAATATGGCACCTACATTTTCTTAAGCATTTTTTTTCCCTGAGAGCAAGATAGGTTTCTTTTTCTTAAAATGACCAACTAAGCTACCGACTGAGCAGGGGCATTTTCACAAGAGCAGCCAGCCTGGGCAAGATGCTGGTGAGAACCTCTGGCTGGGTCTGTCCCACTGCACAAGTGCACTAAGTACTGGAGGAGGAGCAGCCTATATTTAAATCACTGTAATGGGCAAATTTTAGCTGCTCGTTGGTGAGGGGCAATTCTCTAATCCCAGAAGAACCAGTATCATTTGAGCTGTCAGCAACTGGCAGCCTCCAGCTGTCAGGCAGTGCTGCAAACCTGGCGGTGGCCTTCCCTCTGTGATGGCATGTTGGCGTGCAGGAGCCCCAAACTTTTCCAAACTTGTTTGGTTTATCTTGATTAATAAGCTCAAGTATTCATAAAGCTGAGGCCTGCCATTAAGGAGGCGATAAGCCATAATTTGTAATAAAAGAGCTACCTTTTCCAATTGTCTTCAGCTGAAGCCAAGAGTCCCCGTAATGATTTATTGCCTTACTGCCAGGCTCTTGATAAGTGGACACCAAATGGCTCCTCATTACTCAAAAACTCCTCTGATTTTTTGAACCAAAGTCCTTTCCAAGCTCCACTTAGTCCACTTTCCTTCCGAAGAAAATGAATCAAGGCCCTTTTCTCAGTAGCCTATAAACTATTTTAGCATAAAAAATATCATAAATGAGAAAGGAGAAAATCTTGTTTGCTAAAGGGCTGCTGGATGAACTGCCTCTTGCCCTTTTGATAGCATCTTTGAAATGGAAATGGCCAGCTGCCTGACCTTCTGTTCAATGACCCTTTTTGTACAAAGTCAAATTGCAGTGGCTTCACAGCAGCAATTCACCTATGGACATAAACTAGATTTCAGGGGGGGTATGGAAGAGGAGGCTTCTATCTGCAGTTTCCTTTGCATATTTCTTCTGTGTTAGTATTTCCTACACACATATGAGGAATCAAACTTATCAAATAAAATAAATTACTGTTCGTTAAAGGTATTTAGAATTTTACTTCAGTGCCCTACATCCCTCTACTTTTTTACATTATGGATGTAACAAGCCTTCTTTAAAAGTCATTAATCAAAAAGATTTAGTATGTGAACGGTGCTACATACAATTCTGAAAAAATTCTATAATCAGTTATTGGATTGTGGCATTAATTATTTAACTCATTTTATTAAAACACATGGAAAAATATAATTCTAAGCAGGATGAAAGATCAGCAAAACCAAAAGAACAGAAGAAATATCATATTTGCAAATGTGCTGAGACTTAGGTGCCCAAATTTAGAAGCTGGCTGTCCCTGTGAGATGTTCAAATACTGCGAAAACTGGCTTCCCTGTCCAATTTATGCCCATGCAGCTTAGTTCATCCTGTGGCACAACTGCTTTTTAAGAGCAGTCACTCTTTGTTAAATGTATTTGCCAAATTCAAACCCATTCTTCCAGCTGGGGTAAATCACTCGTGCTCTATCATACCAGCTGAGAAGCTGTCCAAGGTTTCCCAGATATTCACAGACTGAGGGTGCTTGTTGGAAGGAGCCAGAAACAGTGTGGACCATGGCAGGATTTCCCTGGCTAAAAATCCAGTCCTTTGCCTCGCGCCACCATCACAGCAGCTCATCCTTTATCTTTTGACTCCATGTCTGTCTCTCTGCCAACTGCCAAACATCATCTGGCCAAAAACAAAAAGAGAGGGATGTGCCTTTCTAAGCAGCACATTTAGCAGTATTTCAACTTCGTCTAAAATCATGCCTGGCTCATATAAGCATAAGCAATCACTCATAGCTGTCAAAAAAATTAGACCCTTAAGGTAGCTAGTATATTTTCTGATTAAACAGTGGCCCTGATTGTTGTTTTACAGCTAACAGCTGGTACGTTAAAGCTAAAATCTGAGTGTCAATTAATTCTGTATCAGATCAGCTGAGAAAGACAACTGTGCACAAGCATATGGTCATTGCAGGAATAAGGCTGCTGAAAGCTGAGGGTGTTTGATGGTTTCAGCCTGTCGCTCTTCTCTTATGATATTGTAAATGAGGCTAAAACAGTTTAATTCATGTAACTGGCAGTCAGGAGGAGTGTTTAATTGAGGGAAAGGGGAGGGCTGGCAGCACCATCAGGTTCTCTGTGGTTGCTTGATGCACAGCGGATTGTGCCCAGTGGCAAGTTGCCCAGTCTTGTAGCACACACAAAACCAGTTCATAATTACACCATAATTCAATCTGAAGTCTTGTTTCCAATAAATCCCTTATGAAATTAGTATTCTACCCAGCAGCAGCCCTGGCAGCTGCCAGCCCTGCCACCCTGAGCCACAGCATGGGAGGGACCCTGCAGCCCCAGCCTGTGCCTCTCACTCTAGGTGAGACTGTGGTGGTGGCCAGAGGGACAGGCCATTGACCAGGACCCTTACTTGCTGCTGTTGTGCCTTGTGCTCCTGTTTTTTTTGGCAATGGGTAGACATGGCTTTCCTGTTCAGGATACACTAATATCTTGGGAATGTTCTAATTGATTGGTTAAAACGTGACTTTGAAAGAGAAGGAGAACAACAAGCAAAATGGGTAGGATAAAGTACAGATTAAGAGATGATCCTCACTCTGTTCCTGCTTGCACAGGTCAGGCCAGGAAAAGTTTCAAGATGTATTTTTGCGCCCCCAAGCTCAAAGGAGCATCTGTGTATTTGGTTGAGCTTTAAGCAAGTGCTTCTGTCCATTCCTACACAGCAGCACTCTCAAATCATGTGGAAATTCTGTCAAATCCAACAGAGTGAATTTTTATGTCATGTCTTGTAGAAGCTGTCGAAAGTTTAATCCAAAAAGAGATTTAGGTGAAATTCAGATTCCTTCCTTCAGAAATACCATCCTTGGAATTGCTACCTGGCTGTATTTTGATTTCTGAGGTGCTTAAGCTTCATTTTCAAAATTGAAGTTTGAGTGGCCACAGCTGCATGCTGCCAAGAAGCTCCTCTGGCATGACCAGGCTCAGTAGATTGGCACCTCTTTGGGTCCAAGAAGGGGATGCTGTTCAATTTGCTGTGCTTTCCTTCATAACCCTCAGCCTCTCCTGTGCTATCTGATGTCTCCTTTCCTTTCTCACAGCTGGGGGAAGAGGTGACGCCTCTTTTCCAGAGAAACCCTGTGGTTAAGGCAGAGGGAGACCTGGGTTTCTCTTCTTCTGCCTGAGAAGCTTGTGTACAGGGGTGTCATGGCTACTGAACTGTACTCCTCTCCTACAGGTAAAGCTTGTGGGGAGGCCAGGAGAGAAATCACTCTTCACTCCTCCTGTTGAGAAATGCAATTTGGAAGGGTCCCTGGAGGCAGCAGGAGCCTGACCATTTCACTGAGAGAGTAAGGCACTCACCTAGGAGGCCGGATGGGCCCTGATGGCTGTGCACTTCGTTCAAGGACTGATGTAATTAAAAAAGACACAAGCGAATAGTCATCTGATGTTACTTCTTGTATAAAAGCATCTGAAATACTACTGACAGAGAAGGAAGTGTCCCTTCAAGTCCCACATGTGAAGACTCTGAAATGGCCAAGAAGTATATCACAGATGTTTAGAGGAAAATAAAAATCCCTTTCTGAGCTGAGAACAAGGATGAAATATTTAGACCAAAGGTTAGTGTCCTCTCATAAATATAAACCTCCTGAGTCACTGGCTGTTAAGACAAAAATGTTTCCTCCATAGTGGGGCCCCATGAAGCTGTAGCACCACTGCATTTACAGGAGAAATAGCAAAAGGGAGCAGACATGTTCCTGAATGGAGTCAAAACACACAAACCCTGCTGCAGAGTAAGGACAGCCCCAGAGTGCAGCTCCAAGGGAGTGAGCAGCTGAGTGCCCATGGCTCCAAACTGAGAAAAATCTTTAGCAACTTTTCCAAAGGACAAGAGTGATTTTTCCCCTCTGTCTAGAGCTTGCCCCATCACCACTGCATGTGAGCAGCTCCCAAGGAAATGCACAGCTATGTGATCCACATGAGAGGAAGCCCCCCTGCAGCCATCCCCGTGGATCCAGCATCCAAGGGCAGGCTTGCCAGGAGCTACCAGCCATTACCTCTACAGCTAGAAAACAGAATGCTTGCGCTTCCTTTTCATCCATGCTGTCTCAGTGAACATAAGGCTAAAATAACCACGCCAGTGCCTTGTTTGAAATGAAAATGGCTGCACTTTTTCATCAGGAAAGTCTTTTATCATCTCCCTTTTCACCAGTGGTACTGTGACAGTGAAAATCAGTTAATGCAATCCTCACAAATCAGCACTAACCACACAGATGCCGCGAACCTTTGACAGAAGAGCTTCGTACCCTGGAGGAAGTTACCTAATTCCTAAAGGTCTTTACAAATTCGGCACTCCCTGTTGTTTCTGCACAGTGGCGGCGCAGGATTAGGGGCATGACACAGACACCACCGCAGATAGAAGTGCTGTGCTAATACCTCTCTGAAAATCATCTGTTGGCTCCGCTTAAAATCCAGGGCTTCCAGGTTAAGGAACAAACACTGTTGTACTCAGATTAAATATGTTTATCTCCCAAAAAGGAATAATTATGGAATCCTGGATTAATTCAATAATTTTACTTAAAATAACAAGCTGAATCCTGCAGTGCAGCTTAACCAAACTAATGAGCATGACAGCAGGGACAAGCAGAGTGCTAGCTAGGGGGAAGGAAAAAGTGGTTCAGAAACCAGTGTGAGAACATGCAAATAAAACACCTACCAGGTTTTATGACTTACCCTTATAATCATTGCCTATGCTTTGAGGAGTTCTGCAGTGCACAACTGCTTATGCATGCTTATTTTCTCCCAAACAGTTGATTGTTTATTTTTAATGATAGAAGTATCACGCAGACCATAGTATATAGATTGAAGATGCTGCATCTGTATCTGCTTGTTGTTATTATTCCTAGGTTGTGAATATTTTAGAGCACATGCCAACTCTTTGCGTCTGAAAATCAATGGAAGTTTGGCTGTTGACTTTAACAGAGCTGGATCAGCTCTGAAGGTCTGTACCCCCCACCCTCTTTTTAAATAAGTGGGCATTTTATAGGATAATGGTCCTGGAGCGTATTGATTGGACTCAGCTAGGCTGTACATTGCCCTTGCTGGAAAATGTAAAACCTGTAATGGGCTGAACACAATGGGGATGTGACTGACATGTGCTGAGGGCATTTTGGGGCTCAGGGCTGCACTCTGTTTAGGGTGCTGTAGTGGTGGGAGGTGTCATGGGAAACACCTGACAGGCCCAGCATGCATAGCCCTGCATCTGCTCTGTGGGGATAGCTGTCTCAATGCGGTGGGCTTTGTATTGTCTGGAAGGACAGCACACAGGCTGTACGTTCCCCTGACCACAATGGAATACAGTGCTACTGACCCACACAGTGCTGCGGGATGCAGCAGAATGGCCATGTGGGAAAATGTCTTTTTGTCTTACTGACTTCTTTGTGTACCAGTAGTGTTAATATTACTATGACTAGGGTAAGTATGGAGAGACCTGTGGGGTCACACAGAGATGGTGCGGGCCCTAGTGAAGTGCTGATGAATATATCAGCCACATGCCAGCCTCATCACTGCCTTAAATCAGCCCCTGCCCTGTACAGTGGCTGGGTATCTGTGTTTGTTGCTCTGTGCAAAGAACATTCAAATCAGAGCCAATGTCCTAGAAAAAAAATCTTCCTGATACAACAACTGATGATGAGAGCCCACGTCAGCAGTAGCCTCTTATTGACCAGTGGGGGTTTTGGATCAGGCCCTCCCTCGTGGTCATTTCCAGAGGCAATTATTCTGATAGCTCCTGCTTTGCCTTCTGTCACGTAGTGTGATTGCTCTGGGGCTGGCCAGGCTACTGAGCTCTCCTGGAAGCCATTTCCCTTCACTGTACTTTGATTATGAGGAATAGGTTATTGTCCAGGGTATGAAAAGGAGACTGTGTATGAGGCTGTGCTGGGTTGAGGCACCCAGCTCACTCTCTTCATAGCCCAAACCAAACCACAGTTTTCAGATGGCTCCATACGATTGCAATGCAAGCTACACACACCTGCCTGTTCATCTGAATATGGGAATCTGCTGTACGAGACTATCTGCTAAAAACCATCACATACTGTTGTCTGATTCCAAGACTTAAGAGTCTGCACATACAGGAAATAAAATCTGAGCTTTGCAGAGATCAGAGCAACTTGTTGTTTTGTTTTTTTTTAACCTGACTTCACCCCACTTAAAATAATATTTTAGGTACAGTATTAATGAAAAGCTACTGTCATAAAAGCAGAGAATGTGTGTGTCAGCCAGTGTAATACAGGTAATGTAAAAATCATAGAAAGTTGATGTGTGACATGTACTAGTCCTATTACACAGGCTGTGCACGCACGTGCATGATATTCAGGACACCCTCTTATCAGGTTTAATTATATTAGTACCCACTGCTCATCTATATCCTGTATAAAAGCAGCAAGGCAATCATTAGAAATAAACGTTGCAAGGTAAAGCAGAGAACGGAGCACAGCAGTGGCTTCTTTCTTACGGCTTGATTTGACATGCTTGCATAAACACATATAGGACAATCCTTTACTGTTTATTTCAGGTAACAAACAACAACGAAAAAACCCAACCCAAATTGAAATAATTTGATCACATTTTTCGATAAAGGAAGAAGCTGAACTACTTATGGCTACAAAGACAGAGGAGATTGCATTGAATGACTGTGAATCTAGACCTCTTTGTTGTGTTCGCAGGGATTTTCAGGGTGATTTAGTGTGGATTGATTTGCAGTTTATTCTGCAGCCATTGTTTGTAATGTGCTTTGCAAGCTCATGTACTCTGAACCTTAATTGTTCTAAATTAAACTATGGGGACCAGACAGAACACATTTCAATCAGAATTACAAAATATTGCACCAAATTCCTTTGGGATACATAATCTCTTGCTATGTCTGCAGTGCTTGTATACATGAAGGAGGAGTGAGAAAGCATATTTAGGAAGACATTTTACTATAATTTAATTTACCCTTTTCTATTGGTAAAGCAAACAAGGATGAGGATATTGGCAGAAACAAGCAAGCGAAGCCATTCTGAAGCTGCCTCACAGTGGTATTTTTTGCACCCTGCTTAAGCAACAGCTTGTGCATAATTCTCTGTACAGAGCATGGCAGATAGAAAAGCGCTGCCAGCAGTGAATGGCTGGGTACTGACTGGGATCACAATAACTTTGGCAAGGTACAGAAGGTAATAAAAGCTTACTGGGGCTAGCATGGGAGAAAGGAGCACTATAACTTGCATTGGTTTGGGCAATTCTGGGTGAAAGAAGCTGAGATATCAGTAGGGTTGGAGCCCTTTTAAGCCAATATACCTTTAGAGAAAGACCTCTGTTATATTTGCTTGAAAAATACTTTTATGTATCCTTGCTCAGACTGACGCCCCTCCTGGAAAGTTGACAGCCAAGGAAAACTCTTTGTTTTTCTATTTTTCCCCTCTTCAGATAATTGCTTCCTCAGTGGAAGTTCCTCTGAAGAACCATGGAGATGATTTTCTGCTAAAGAAGTTATCCATGAAGATATAGTTTGGGAGGAAAACACCTGATGAGGATAAGCAAGAGTGTGAGAAAGCAGAAGGGGTGGCAAAAGCAGAGAGGGATTTTGGGGAAGAGCAGATGATGCCAGCACAAACATGATGGCCATAGGGAAATGAGGATTCAGGGCAGCTCTGGCACACAGAATCAGATGTTAGGCTTACACAAAGCTCTTCTGCTCAGGGTACCAAAGCCCCAGTAGAAGTTTCCTTTTCTATTCAGCACTAGACAGGGTTAAAATTATAGAAGAACATTTTTGAAGATTACCAAAATAATTCTTCCTGTGCCCCTGCCCCAGCAAGACAGAGGGTGACTGCTTCAGAGCCCCACAGGCACCTTGGCATCACAGACCTGGAATAGGGTCATCATAATTTTAGGCTATATTCTGCATTGCTATTTGAATGTTTTGAGCTAGGACCTGCCAGCAGTGGGGAATCTCAGCAGCTCTGGGGGCAGAAGCAATGTCAGGATGCCAACCTGCCCAAGTTGTACTCCAAGGAGACCACCTGAACCTCCCTGGGGTGGGCAAAGGGGAAAGAAGGGTCTCCCAGCTTGATGGGGCAGATGGTGGAAGAGGTCCTGAGATGGCCGCTGAACAACAGTGAACTTCTGTGGCAGAAATAAGGAGGAAGATGTGATGAAGGATAGAGACTGACAAGCTGTGTCCCTGCTTGAGGCACCAGGTGCTGTTCACACAGCCGGTCCTTGAAAGGCACCATGATTTTGGGATAGGAATTCAAGTCCTGTCCATGCTCACAAGTATCAACGCCTCTTCCTGTCACTTCCAGTCTAGAGAAATACGGATCAACTGAACAGCAGCTCGACGAGCTCTGGAAAGTCACAAGTGATTTGTCAGAGCTTTTTCTCTGGGCGGTCACTACGAGCGAGAGTGTATTTAGGCACCGTATGTGTCCCTATTTATCGACTGCACCTGTGCTTCCATGCCGAGCCTGAAACAAACCCGCTTATACTCAATTTAGCATAGCAGTCTGAATTAGTTAATTTTAGTCAGTTGGTGATTGTTACTGCTAAGATCCACCACTGTTCTGCATTGCACAGGCATTAAAATTAGTGTGAAGATTGACAGCCTTTTTCCAGAATGAATAAAAGTATCTGCACATTCATGATGAATATAAACAGATAGGTCAAGACTCAAAACCCAGCAGTCACCTATATAGTCTCTGAACAGTAGACTGTCTCATAAGGTCACAACTCATTTAAGCCCAATGCTTCCTATGAATGCTTTGGCAGATGTACATAAGTGAATGGCTTATTTAGCATCAAAGACTAAGCTCAAATATAACTTTATTGAAAACACTAAGTTTTTACTCCTGTGTTTTAATTTAGACTGCCAAATTCAACAGCATTAGAAGAATAGATTCAAATGTTCTGACTGAGATAGTACTGACTGAATATACTGTTCTCAGTGCCTGTAATGGTCTGACTGCCTCTTTATGTCAGTGGTTTTTAATCTTTTGAATGTTCATACATCTAAAATCTTCTGCTGGAGGAATGGGCAATTTTACTGAAAATTTAAGCCAAATGACAATAGGTTTTCTATCCTTGATTATCTTTTATAGTGCTCTCATTCATAGTTCCTGGACCACAGGTAAAAAACCCCACTAACTGAGGTGTTTACGTAGCCCTCCTTCCCACAATACCTGAATACTGCAGTCACCATGGATTTACTTTCATTAGAACAATGAGAATCGTAAGAGGGCTATTTTTCTCATTTCACCTATCTGAAGAGCAGGAATATTGAGGGTAAGATTTTAAAAATGAATAAACAGAAATCAAAGATTAGCTGCCCAAATCCGTCCTTATGAGCCTACTTAATGTAAAACCACCCTGCAAATCTTGTTCGCAATATCCATGAGCAGGCCAGGATTCTCAGCCCCATTTATCCTTTCCACTAGTGATTTGATCAGCTGAATCCTTACAGCATTAATATTTGTTCAGTGTTGAGATTTGGCTGACCAACTTTTCAGGGTGCAAATGGAGACAAAGATGTGAATTGTCAGGGCAAAAATGAGGTAAGAGGAGTCATTTAGAGCAGTTATAAGGTTAGCTCATCAAGAGATTTTAGGTTTGGTGATAACTTCAAAACTAAAACTGTATTAAACTCATTGCACAAGCCTACACATTGCACATCTACCTAATTAGTCCTTGTGGGATCTCTATTGCAACAGGGCTCCTAAAATGTAAACTAATTTTTGTTACAATGGCTTACTTAGAGTGAGGCATGGATACAGCCAGTCGCATCAAGACGGACCTGCTATGTGCCCTGTTGGTAACCAAATGAGATGGTGATTTGGTGACTTAAATGAAGGGATTCTAGTGGGTCCAACACAGGCTATTTCCTATGTGGAAAAAAAACCAACCCAAACCCAGTGTCACACAACTGATAGCTCTGGCACGATGAAAAAGGCTTGGTAGGCACAGGCACAGATCTGCACATCCTAAATGCTGCTGAAATCCCATTGCCAAAGGACATTGCTTGTGTTCCGAATGCCAATCCTACCCTCACTGTAAGATGCATAAGACAATACACAAGTAAATACAATTTATGCTGATTACTGAACTGCTTCCTTTTCTTCCCTCTGGTGTTGCCACTAGGAGAGAAAGCAAAAAATATTTTTGGGGAGAACAACTCAGCAGCTACAATTTCTAAGTAAAGCTTATTATTTGTACAGCAAAAAATCAAAACAACCTTTTATTTGTCACTGCAGGGTGAAGAAGAAATATGATTCCTGTCTCCTGGCTCTGTAATGTCCTCTTCTTCAGCTGTGCATTTTGCCCAGTTGTGTCTTATCACGTTAGTGAAAAGAGGGTTTCTGCTGCTTGCTTTCTCTTTCTTTCTTTCCTTCTTTCTTTCTTTCTTTCTTTCTTTCTTTCTTTCTTTCTTTCTTTCTTTCTTTCTTTCTTTCTTTCTTTCTTTCTTTTTTTCTTTCTTTCTTTCTTTCTTTCTTTCTTTCTTCTGTTTGTCTTTCTGTCTCTCTCTCTTTTTTAATACCTCCCTGTTCTTGACCTGACCTCTTGGTCATGTAACATCTCAGTTTTTAAATGGTCATTCACTATCACTATTTCTTTTGGGAAACACGTTTCTAAGCCTAAGCATACAAGATTACAGCAGATTTCTTAGCTTACTGTGTAGTGTGTTTCCCATGTGATAGCTTCTCCTCAGGAAAGCTATTCTTTCATGCAGCCATAGCACCAGCATTGATCAGTGGAAAAGTTCAAGGCAGCAACTCATCAAGCACAGCTTCAATACTAGATTCCAGACAAGGTCTGCGATAAATAAGACCAGTAACAAAGCATCATATTTCCTCCTTACACAGAAAACCAACAGTGACACAGTTCTAAATTTCAGACTATAAGGACAATTTCTTCTCTGCATTGGAGCAAGATGAAAGCTGGAGCTATACTCCCTTTTAATATAAACTCTCTTTAAGTAATCATGAATTTTTAGGATGCTAGTCTTTGAAGTGTGCTAACATATAATTCTAAATGCACAGGTTCTTACTGTATGAGATTTTTCAGTGCCTGCACTGAATAGGACTTCAGTGTCTGAGCACCATCAGATCATTGAATATGAGTGTTTAGAATATATTATTCTGACCCCAGTGTTAGTTACTGCTTTTTATAAAATATAATAATGGCTCCAAGATTTCAGTGTTAGCCAACAAAAAAAGAACAATCTAGTGCTGTAAGCAGATAGGAAAAAATTCCAAATAGCATTGCGATAAAAAAATATACACCCTATGAGGCCCTCACAGATTATTGCTATTGATTTCTTTCCTGGAGACGTGGAAATGTTACCAGATGGGGTGTTAGGCAGTAAGTGTGTGGGTGCAAACGCAGTTTATTGCTTGCTGTCTAGAAATCACTGAAAACCTTCACAATTCTGTTTGGCTGTGTCACATAAAAAGGTAAATTTTTTGCCCTACACCAGTCCTTACAAAAAGCTACATGACATGCTATAGCAATGAGCATACAGTAAATTTGTCTCTAAGGAAAAAAAGATCAACAAGGGAATTAAACACACACAGATACATGCACACGCTTCCCAGGGACCGTAAAATGTCTTGCACATATTTTGAGTATTTGTTCTCATCTTGGTCATATCCTTGCACTATGCTGATTTAAATTCATCTGAAAGACTAAATTGATTTATTTCATGGTTTTTCTCTTTTACTTCTGCCTGGAACATTGGGCTCTGTCCTGTATTTTGTGCTTATGGAAGTGCTAATAAGATTTGCTGTAGATTTCTAAAAGTCAGGTACTGGAGCTGGAGTATAATGCACAAGTGTGTCTGACCCCCTCGGGGATGCACCCATTAAAAAAAAAAAGGCTGACCTTCTGTCACTTTCTTCCTCCTCCCTTTTAATGATTCCTTCTATATCCTTTTGAGAAGATCTTTACAGCCCTTTGACCCCTGTTAGAACAGGAAGACTTAAACAGCTAAAAGTACCCTCAATATCAGCAGTTGCCAACAGGAGCTCAAGAGGCTTTTTAGGAAATGCCAAAAGACAATAACGTACATTTTCGATGCATTTAGAGACAGGTCCACATTCAATATTGCATAATTCCCCCTTCGTTTGCTTTAGCAAAGCACTGGCTTGCACTGAGCTGGGGCCTGACAGTACAGACATTTCCCCCAGCAGCAAGGCTGCTGTTTTGGCAGCAAACCCATTTTTAATGACAAAGGAGCAAATCTGTGCTAAATCTACACATTATGTACTCCTTATTTAGCCTTCAGAAAAGCAGACTCGTGTGCTTTGAAAAGATCAAGCAGCTCTAGCTTTGCTCTGGCAGCTATGCCCACCTCTTGCCCTCCACCAAAACACTCATGCCTTGCTGCTTCCTGACCCTTGTAAAATCCTCCATCACTGAGCCCAGCACATGCCACTGTGCTCTGTGAAGAGAAGCAGCGCAGCAGAACCAGGTCATGCCAGGCTGAAACCGGTCTTTGCCTGTTCCCAGTAGATATTTCTCACGTGGTGAGAAAGAACCCAGCAATCTGTAGCAAAGCAGAATGGTGCTCACAGCTGGATAACAGCTTGTTACTGAGGTCGGGTACAGGCATGAACATCTGGTGGGAGGGAGCCTATACAGGCCAGCTAGAACAACAAGATGAAACCAAGGGGTAAAAGCTCCTTTGTAAACAATTGCTTAAAGAAACTTGATTAGAGAATGCAAAGGAATCTTTCGTTTGTTCTTTTCTGCCATATTGTAGATTCTTCTCTTTTTCTCTTAAAGAGAACCCTTCGATTCTGCTCTGGGCCTCTGCTCAGATCAAGTCAAGCAGCAGGACTCATCTGAACAGGGCAGTTGATAAAATGGTCAGTGCTGAGCTAGGGCACCGAAAAGCAATGAGGTGATAGTAGAGTAAAAGTCACCTGGGAAGTTACGTGGACTGTTGCAATGATATCATGCAGTGTCGCTGATTTACGTGTGTCACCAAATAAAACATCATTAAAATACCAATTAAGCAGTTTGACATTACCATCATCTTTAAAATCCAGGAAATGGTGTTTTGGGATTACATATAAATTAACAGAAACTGAGGCATATCCACTCAAGTCCCATGATCTGATCTTTGGGGACACTAACCATAAGAGAAGAGCTGGAGCTGGGCTGAGATCAACCTGAACCCATCTCACTAAGAGTCTGCAAAACGTTCCCTGATAAAACCAAGCCCCTGGGCTGTCAACACATCCAAGAAAGTAAAACTTGTGTTAGACTGAGGGAATTTAGTGAACACCAGGGATGAGTAATAAAAAGTATTTCAGGAGGGACAATTAAACATGGACACTTAGGTTTCTTTTGCTATTTCCCAAGACTCTGGTTAACATTCATGGCTCACAGAACATACTAACTTTGATAGCTCAAGCAGTTTTCCACTGAATTAACTTAAAAGAACTTGTCTTGATGCAAGTGTGCCTGCATACTGCAGCGGAGTTCAGCCCCCTTTGCTACTGAGGATGAAGTTACTCTTTTAAGCATACAAAACAAGTGTCTCTGGTCTGTTTGAGCAATTACAGTATGGAGACTGAACTGTCGTGGATGACCTTACTGGGTCATTTGTAGACCAATAGGCTTAGAAAATTAGAAACTAGTCTTCATGGTAGAGATTTCAAAGACAGTAACAAGGAGATCCCCACATGAGTGATGTTTAAGCTCTACAAAATGAATGGCAATGAATATAATTGGGCAATACCCCACACAAAGTGCAATCCTCCAGACAATGAGACATTTTGTATACAATTCATTCTAAAGGAAAGAGAGCCTTCTGTTTGCATGTTTGTGTGACCTGGTGGACCATGCAATAGTAACCAGTAGCCTTGGTGTCACACTGACAAAGAATGCAACTTAGCCTAATGTTTTCCACAGAAATCTCCTGTGAACTCAGAACACACTCATGGCAGAGCACCACTTCCTTCTGACTTCTACACACTCTGTGGAGGCCAAATAATAAATACAGATACAGAAGTTATCCTTTTTTCCCTTAACAAGCTAAACGTAGCAAAGGAGACCAGGTATTTCCCCCGTTGTGAATTTGCATATCTGCACCGAGGGCACTGATTTTATAATTTCCAGAGAAAAAAGGAGCAGCCCCAAGAAAGGAAAAAGAATTAAAAAAACCCCAAAAGATAAAATTTTCCTGCAAACTTCTTGCTGCAGATGAAAAATAAATCACAACACAGGTCTGATAAGGCTTGTAGGCCAAAACAAAGCACAGCCTAGAGTCCATGGCTCTTGCTTTGTCCTCTCTGAGGCGCCATGTCCCTTGGGGACCAATTGTGCAGCTCAAAGAGTCCTTTTGCCTGGTGGCCTGTCATGGAGTCTGTTGGACTATAACTCATAGCTGCTATTTCGGAAACATGTGTTTTTTGTTTGGTTTAATTCATTTCATACACAATGCATGTGTGCACACACACATATACAAAAGCCTGGCTCTGCGTTTTCAAGAGGCCTGGAATGCCCAGGCATTTCATTTTTTTTCATACATTATCTTTGGAGGGCTTCAACAGTGAAGGAGTATTTATTTGTGGATTAGATTGACAGAGTGCTTCCTGCAAGTCCTCTAGATTCAGCTCTATTGAATTTGGTGCGCTTACACTGAGGTCCTGGTCCTGCAGAGGAAGGGGAACCCATGCCAGTGATGTTCTCAGTTGAGATGTTAAAGCTCCAAGCTCTAAATATCATGGAAATAAATGTCCTATGATTCTCACCAGCTCCTGAAGCTGTAAATCTTTTATCATGAAATATTAAATAAGTAAAGCCAATGCTGCAGTCAAGAGTGAACCTGATACTAAAGTCAGACCTTCCAGCAAGCAATCTTCATGAGGTGCATATTTACATAAGTGTTTAGAAATCATTAGTATTTAGGCATATTGTAAAGCCCTTGTTAACATAAAAAGGCAAGAATGCTCTCCCAATTTGCATCAGTACTTAACTAGCAAAGAGCCACCAAATCTTAGATTTGTACTAGGCACATAAATCTTGTATATCAGTGAGAACAGGCTTCACGTTAGCCAAAAGCCCCCAGCAGAAGCAGTTAGTACCATGTAATAGCAGTCGCTTGTTAATGAAATCTATCCTTTGAAGGAGTGATTTTAGAATTCTGCAATAGCCAATGAAAATTACATGCAAACATTACGGTCATTTGTTATCATTATAAATTGTGATAATGTCATGGCTGACTTACAAAGATGATGACCTGAAAGGCCATGACATTATGACATTACATTTTATCAATAATGAAAAATTGCTTCTTTTGCATGATTGTACCGGAGGTGAGCCAGGAGCCCGAAGGGCTGCTGGCTCATGCAAGCTGGTCTCAGCACTACAGAGGAAAACAGACTGATAAAGAAGTATTTGGGAAAAACAAACCAACTATAGCACGACTAGAGACAGGAGAATGTATTTACCTTACAGTACTTCATTTGAATTTCTGAAGGCCTGGATAATATATATCTTGAAGACAGCATGGGGGAGGTTCACCCAATGCAAAGAGCTTACAATAGGCTCCTTCTAGTACTTGGGTTGCACAGGGAAAGCCTTGGGGACCAATGAAGCCCTTAACAGAGGATTTTAATGTTTTCAATGGCATTAACTGACAATTCTGATTTGGTTATTTTCTAATCCAGTCTTCCTCTCCACTGCCTAGAGCGCCCCTCTGCCACGTACTTCAGACAGTCAGCTTTAAGCTGGATCTTAGTGACCCACAGTACCCTGAACTGTCTGCCAGAGAGAGGTGAGATGAACTGGTTGTTATGCAAGGAAGTCATTAGAAATAAAACCAGCTCATCTATTACCACTGGTACAAGTGCTGTCATTTCACAGCTGCTCCAAAAGCCAAAAAGCTGGTGTCTTGCAGTACATGCAGTTCTGCTGTGCACAAGACATGACACTTCTAACTGCACGGAAACCTGAGCTTGTAGATGCCTGAGCAGATGCCAGGTGGGTATTTACACCTGTAAAAATGTGTGAAGCCAAACCTCCAGCCTCATTATTGCCAGGGCACAGGAGGGCTGGACTACCTGAGGAATCACAGGAGGTGTGGTGACCGCTGCATGGTGACCACTGCATGCTGCCCTGCACAGTGGAAGGGCACTTACGGGTACAGCATAGTCCCATCTGCATGCTTCCCATGCAGCATTTCCTGCCTCCCTTCCTGGAGCACAATATGTATCTGAGAAGCACGATATGGAGTCCCTCTCCTCAGATACACATGGCCTTGACACACACAGCAAGAGAGACAGTACTGTGCAGCCTCAGCACTGCCACATGCACTTTTCCAGGACCAGAGAACAACTACTCTCACAGTCACTAAACTGCTAAAATCCTGCGTACAACTGATTCCTGCACTCCTGCCTGCTGTTTCACTATAAAGAGCACAAAGTCCAATGCAGGATCTCCTAGCAGCTACCCCTCAGCCCCTGCCCCATGGCCCACCATCACCTGCCCAAGGCAAAGCCCTGAGCAAACAGATGGGCCTTGCCCCCTGCCTGGTGCTCCCACTGCTGCTGGTCCTATAAGCAACGAAGGCAGAGGCTGCTCAGTGCTGGGTTTGAAGTGAATAGAGGCTATAACCTGAGTTTAGACCTAACCCTAAATTCCTCAAGCCCTTGGAGCAACAGCAGGGGGACATTTAACAAGCAAGGCTACCTAACTTAGAGCATCCCCTTGGCCAGCCCCACCATGCCTACAACAGGGGATGTGGCTCTACTCCCCTCTAAAGTGGGTATGTTAATGTCACAAAAATGCCTATACACGTTCCCTCTGTAATTGTTTAGAGAACATCAGCCAAAAAGCCTTTGTGCATTTGTAGTAATATTTATGAGGGCAATTTTATGGTAAATAAGAAAAGGAATGCCCATAGTGGTTCTCTTACATACTGCAATAATGATCAAAAAAAGGAAAGTTGATAATTTTACTTGCTGTTTTGCCAAGGCTGTAATGCTTCAAGCGGGTCTATACAGTGATGGTTTCTCAGTAAATCAACACATAGCGTTTATGTTAATGTTTTGGTTTTTTACTCAGAGCTTGAAAAATATGATTTAATAGAGGCTGGAAGCACTGTGGCGCCTAGTTGTTCTCAGCTGCATGTATTCTTTTAGATGGTGGCAAAGAGGCAAATGCTGTACCACACCTAAATACCATGGGCTGAAATTCCTAAAGTAAAGACTAGAAGAAATCTAAAACAATTATATCTTGGGTGCAAAGTACATTTAATTTTATTTGGTTTATGTATGTATTTCATAGCAGGAACAGAAAATACCTACTTATTTGATGCCCTTTCCTCACAGTATTGGTTTCTGTGGGTGTTCTCTTGCTGCCAACTTCTTGAGCCATCTATGTAGAAATTAAAAGCTGTAGCACTTTATAGCTGAAAAATATTACAGAAACTGCCTTAACTCTAGTGGAAAGGATGGCGGCAGCAGTGCAAGACAGCTGCTTCCAGCACACAGAGCACCAGCACAGAGAAAAGCTTGACCAGTTTTCACCTAAGAGGTTCACTTTTTGTGTGCATATGGGTTTCTGCTGGTGGTGTGAAATCCCAAGGCATCTGCCAAGATGTATTGCTTAATGTTCTCTGCTTTTCAAAGGTTCAGTAAGCAAAAGGGGTTATCCTGAGCAAGCTGCTATGACCATGACAGGAGCAAAACACCTCTGTGTATAAATTTGAAACCTTTAACCTCCTAACTGTCAAATTTCAATATTTCTGGTCACAGTGTTAAATGCACCCTAGCATTTTTATTGGAAGAGTTTTCAATGTATCCGGATGGAAAAATCAAAGTTTGCTTTTATATTTACACACTGTTAGTAAGTTGTTAAAAGAAGAATAAAACAAGGTGACTGCCAGCAATATTTTGTATTAGTATAAGCTTTACAGCTGTAGCATAATAAAATAACATTCCTATTCTCTCTGTAACCTGTGATGTACACTCTAAATGACTTACTGTTATTGCTGCTTTAATATACACTACATCTTACTAATGATAAACAGACTCTACTATGTTGAGGCTAGGGCTCAAACTAGACAGAAAGGAATAAAGGAAAAGATGAGATGGGATGAGATGATAAAATGTCACCTTAGGAAAAAAAACAAAACAAAACAAAAAACAACAAACCAACTTCTAGCAAAAATCTAGTTTCCAAGTCCTTCATATATCAGTGCTCATCTTACCTATTTACTTTTAGTTGGTATTTTTTGCCTTTACATATACAAAGGGTGTCACTGTCACTGATAGATACAGGGATCTTACATTGCCCTACCCAGAGATGGTATCTGTCCATTTTTGTGCATGAATCCTCTATCATTCCATCACAAAGACCTTTATGACAGCAGACAAGTGAAAGAAATAATGGCTTTGGAAAGCTATTTTCCTTTCAAACTGTAAGTAAATATTATCAGATATATGTGTGACAGTGATGCAGAAACCTGACACAGAGCCATCCCTTCCAGAGGATACACTTGGCTCCTGCTCCCGTCAGCACAGCCACCACCAGGAGCTTCAGCAAGAAGCATTGAGGACGACATTTGTGACACCTTGACAAGGCAAAACCTTCCAAAATGTCATCACTGGCAGCAGTTATGACAGCAGAGGCTGCTCCCTGCGAGCCCCTCGCAGCAGGGAGACATGGGGAAGCCCTCCTAAGGTCTCTTGCTCCCTCTGTGGCCCCAGGGATGGCTGCTGCCCATGAAGTGAGGTGCAGTCGCTGAACGCTGCACAGCCCTTGCAAGACTGCTCATGCTCCTAAGCTGTGTATGAGCCAGGATTCAACATTTATTGTTAAGCTCTGCTGCCAAGAGGAAAATTCACTTTGGGGCAATGAGAGGATTACAACCCAGCTTCTGATATGCCACGATCCCATTTTACACTGGGGTGACTGCTGGCTTCAGTTAGGTTACTGTGCTTTATGTGGAGTAGATGTAATCAGAACAAGGCTCTAAGCACCTATTTCTGCTGCAGAAGCATCTCTGCCTGTGGCTCTTAAACACAACAGGATGGCAGTACCAGCATCTCCTGGGGTCTGTAGGCAGAGACCTGTTGATAAATGGCTTAGCTTTTTCAGAGATGAAAGCAGCAGCACATGGCACTTCTGCAGGGGAACATTTTCTTGGGTTGCTGGCACAGATATTTTATGAGTAGATGATGCACAGAGAGCCCTGAACACCACAGCAATTTGCTGAGCTGCATACACAGCACCAATCACATGTTCCTCCTGTTCTCCTAACTAAAGCGTCATGAACATTTCTGCCCATGAGCTGCAAGAGGACCACCTTTGTATGCCAAAAGCTCTGTCCTCTCCTTAGCTCTGCATGGATACAGCACCAGCATGCATGATCGGGGTTTGCCTGTAGCCTCACTTCAAAACTGATTCCCAGGAGTTAGACTTTTAAGTAAAAGGGCAGCAGAGGGCAGGAAAGCAGCCAACTCTCCTCTGCTAAATGTAGAGGAACATGTTTCTCAGAGTGGGTGCAGGAGGTCTCTATCACTTCCATCTGCTCTCCCCTATGTCCCCTAGGAAACTCCACTCCTCCCCAGGGCACATTAATCTGAGCTGGAGGAGCCTCTGAATGCAGCAGGGTGTATTTACTGGTGAGCAGTTTTAGCTGTATGTGTTTCTCGGGGCTGTCTCACGTGTCTTGGAAGCTCAGCCCTGGCTGGGGACCACAACTGGGAGGTCAGACTTGGCATGGTGATGCTCAGGAGAGCCCTGAGCACAGGGATCACTCCCACATTGAGCAGCTTTACAGGAACCCTGCAAGGGCAGAGCCAAGCCATCCTACCACATAAGCACAAACATGGCTCCCACATGTTTCTCTGGGGACAAGGGTGTTCTAATTTGCTTAAGGACACATAACACTGGCAGCTGGGGAAAGGTGTCTCGCTGCCCTCTGACCTGTGACTCAGCTTGAAGAAAATGGGATGTCAAAATGTTCTTGCTCTGAAGATGCAGGCAGCAGCTACTGGAGCCAAGCTGTTTAAATTCACCTGTTAAACTAGTGATGATTTATATGGCATTGACAGATAAAGGCAAAAATATGGCAGTTGCACCTACGCTTACCCCATTTCACATGGAGTTATAGGGCAAAGCTCAGGTAGCTCCTGCCTGCTGGGGTGGAACCTTCTGCTTCACTCCTTTGCCAGTCCCTGATGGTGTCCATGGTTTTCCTAGGAAATACTTGTAGCCTTATTGGATTTCACACAGCTCAAAATGTCAGCACAACCTGAAAATCAACAGTTCTGCCATTCTGACGAGGAAAGGATGGTGAGATCTGCCCTTAGTGTCATAGAATACAGAAAGGTCTCGTACTGAAAAAAATTAAGCGAAGTGCAAAGAAATAGCGGTTCTGTCCACATGAAGCACCAGGGCAATTTAGTCCTAATAATCCATTGAAGCACACTATTCAGAAACGTATTTGGAGTTCTTATCACATTTAGGAACTTGCTTAAAATATTTCTGTATTTATCTGAAATCCATTACTAATTGTGAACAGTTTTGTCTGTTGAAAAGCAGGAACTGGAGCCTGCAGAAAGTCTTTGGGATTAGCAACATTTTCTAAATGCATTGTGACAGTGAAAAATAAACTTCATAAATGGGTGTCCAGTGCTTATTTATTTACTGTGATTTATAATGAGATTCAGGCCTTTCAGACCTCAAAGATTCTTCACCATGAAATGTGCCCACTGACTTCAAGCAGCACTGCAAGCAGGTATGAGCATTGACCATGCAGGAAAATGTGTGTCAACAGTGAGGGCACTGGCTGGGAGGAAGGAGGCTTGAGATCTCTCCCATGCCTTGCCAGGATGCACGGGATGACACTGGAAAGGTCGCTGAAGCTCTGTGCGCCTTCTGTTTGCTGTCTATAAAGCAGCAGCACTGAGGAGGGCATTCCCACAGCACCGCAGGATCAAAGGAGAAGAGGTGCTGTTTGGCTGCTCCTAACTTTGTGCTTTTCTAGGGGCACTACTTCTGCTGCTGCTGCTCTTGTTTTCAAAACATGCAGTAATCTCAGTTTGGTCAAATAACAATCAAATACTATAATTTTGGCCATGAAATCAATAGTCATGAAAATGGCCCTGGCTCATTATAGCTCTCTTGAGGGGTGAGGGTGTCAAATAGATAAGAGTAACAGCAGAACACTGAAACTAGAGTGGATCAAGGACTAATTGTAAAAACAAGATGCAGGGCAGTTCTTGTGACTAAATGTAGGAATATTACTCAGTTATGACCCTGAAATTATATTCCGTTTACAAATGCTTAGGCAGACTCTTGTCTTCCTTAACTTCAGAATATCCTCAAGTTTCAGCTCAAATGACTGCTTGGTGTTCATCTGCTATGTGGTGGCTAAAATGTTCATTATACAGTGAGAAGCAAGAACAATACCATATTTGTGTTATGTAACCGGCACAAACACAGCCTAAGCCAAACCCCCATACCCACTGGGCATTGGGTCAAAGCCATAACCAATACAAGAACAGTTGGTGCAAGCAACCCAGGGACAAGCTGTGGCTGAAATTTATATAAATTTCACAGAAATATTTAGAAATAACCCTTCCCATCTTGTGTCTTTACAAAGATGCTGGTCAGTTTAATTTTCCATAGCGAAGCAGCATTACGTAATAGAACATTATATGTTCTGTACCATAAAGCCACCTGAACTTTGAAGGGGAAGAGTGCCTGTCCTAGCAGTGGGCCTGAGATTGCTGGGACTTCCTTCAGCATCCCCTTAAATTGCTGGCATTTGGCTCATTTGTGCCGCTTCTATTCAATTGTTGTCTGTGTGATTCAATTTACCATTTAGAGCCATTACTGTGTGTCATGAACTTTCTTAATCTGAAATGCGAGAATCTTCTCTTAAATACGGGGCTGCTGAGAGGGAGGTGTCATGGGGGCAGGTCCCGCAGGACCCAGCGGAGGGGAAGGAGGTGGAGAGACCTGAGGAGCAATCCCAGCATCACTTCCTCCTCTTCCTCCTCCCACCTCACTGTTCCTTCCCTTCCCACTGCCTCACTTCGTGTCATTCTCCTCCTGTTCACGTAGAGCCCTGTGGCATTTGGTATGGAGGTAGGGACCTACAGGGTGCACGGGTGGTTTTCCATGCAAGGGTGAATAAAAAGTGTATTGATCTCCAGATAGAGTATTCTGGCTGGGGGGAGCTGAAATGTGAAAAAATTAAGATTATTATTTCACTCCTTCCATGGTCTGCCTCCGTGCTCTGTAACAATATTAGCAACAACCAACAAGAAAAACATATCTGCAGAGAAAATTTGCAGGCTTGATTAATGCCGTTTGTCAGTTTGGCTGGGCAGAGTGTGGCTGTGGCAGGGAGTTTCGGAGCACAATCCTTCAGGCAAGGCTGAAGGGGCTGTAAACAAGCTATGAAAGTTTAATGACATTCAAATATCTGAATGACTCCTCAAATGGTATAGTGGTTAGGAATTGTCCTGTACAGCTTTTGTAAAGAATTCACAGGGTTAATGACTAAAGAATGGAGTTCTGGTAATCAATATAGTCCTCTGGCTCTATTGATTGGAATTGCCTGCTTATTTTGCAGCTAAGATTTTTTAGCCCATTCAGAACAAAGACACCCTAGGGGACTGTTAAGTAAATAGGCATTTAAGACTTTTTCGTTGCTAAGAAAGTAGTTAATTATTATTAGTGCTTAAAAGTCTTGATTTAGACAGAACATCCCAATGAACATCATAATTTTGCTAGTTTTCTCTATGCTTTATGCAAATTCATGTGTACTGGCAGCTGTTTAGAAGCATGCACCTATAGGGCTGGACAAGGTACTAAGGGATGCTTCAACCCAGGAAGGGCTGAAGGTGCTGGGCATCTTTGCAGAGGACCTTGACAAAGAGAAGCATCAGTTCTCCGATGCTGGTTCAGTATTTGTAGGGGGATGATTACTAAACAGCAAGGAATCCTCGTTTATCTTTTGCTGAAAGATGACATTCAATGGGGTTAAGGAAAATGAGCTCCTCAAAAGACAGCTGGGCTTTATATACACATATTCTTCCCCAGAGAAAGTGCATCACAAAAAAAAAAAAAACCAACAACTTTCCAGCTCCCCATACACATAAAGGCATTCTGCTGCTGGTGTTGTTCTTGCAGGCCGAATTTGCAGAGAATCATCAAATCACCTAGGCAGATGACAGTGCAAAGGACTGTGACAGAGCAGGGCAAAACCCAGCGGGTGCCCCTTGCCTGGTGAGCAGCATGGGCCACAGCCTTGGGAAACAGCTGGGAGCTGACTGCATTCACTCTACGGGATTTCAGAGAATGGACCTCAAAACAGCCTGCAGTCAGACATCTTTAACCAGTGATGTGAACTCTATGGTCAAGCTGAGCCCGCACTTCACTGTAGCACTGTGCTGCAAACTCAGTCTCACACTTGGCTCTCAGACCATCTGAAGCTCACAGGGTCTGTAAGATCCCCACTCCTTTCACAGCCATTATTACTAATGTTATTTTCTTACTACCACACATTTTAAGTTCTTTTTGCCCTTTTTTTTTTTTTTTTTCCTTTTTTAACCAAAAGCTTCCCCTTTCTTTTTATAAGTTTGAGAT
>NDXB01011998.1:108947-203472 GCA_002631895.1 Agapornis roseicollis
AAAAAAAAAAAAAAGAAAAAAAAAAAAAAAAAGAAGCTATGGACCTGTACTGCTTAAAAGACAGACTTATATGGTGCCAGCAGGGGAAGGAGACTTGAAGAAAGCAGAAAGCCCTTCCTTTATGTCTTGGATAGTGAGCAAGTGGGAAAATGCTTTCTAAAAATACACCAGCCAGGCTTAAAGGCACAGCCCGCTGCCACTGCCCCGGCTGCTGCCACGGGCACTGCACACACGCATGCACCCTGCGCAGAGCACACAGATGTGACTAGGCACTGCTGCTTAATTCCTAATACATAGTGCATCTACAACTGACAGCACATCGCATGTCCTGCCTTGCTGGGAAAGGGGGGAAAGTGGCATGACAAAATCTTTGCTCAGATACAGTTATTTATCCGAGAGAAGCAAGGTGTTTCTGCAGGAGAAAGCATGAAATTAAAATGCTAGTAAAACAGATGTAAAAATATTGAACTGAGAAGAGGAATCGTTGATAAGCATGTTCTGGAACAGACAGAAATGAAAACTTTCAACTAAAAGCCAGTGTTGTACAGTGATCAAAGGAGGTGGCAGCATTTCTGGGCAGGACAGGCTGCAAGAGTGAAGGTCAGCCCTGCAACTGGAGGCTACTCCCTTCCTGTCCACTGTGGTGCCCTTTGCCAGGAGGGACAGTCAGGGACACTGTGGCCGCTGCCCACAGCAAGGGGTACAGTTCCACCTCCACAGGGACTTGTGCATCCCCCAAGAAAGAGCAGAGGTTGTTGTGCGTGAGCACTCATAGAACAGCCTGCAACCGCCATGTGTTTGTGTTTATTTGTGCTTTCAGCAACAAATTATGTTCTGCAGACAGTGATGGAAACTTTTGTCACTTGATTGCATGGAGACGGGTTTAGTCCTACAGCCACAGGTGCCAAGTACTCGCCAGGCTCGGCTGAAGCCCTGGTGTTGGCAGTGCTGGGACAAGCTGAGAAAGCTCAACAGTCTTTGGGAATAATCTGTGGCCTCACCCACTGAGGTAAATTAGAGAGCCCTTGGTGTGGCCAGGGCAGAGCTTGCCTTGGAGAAACCCCTGCATGACACCATTCTGACCTTTTCCTGCCTACTTTTGCATAAGTTCATGTTTACCAGAGAACAGATTACCTCCTGGCATCAGTTTCAGGCATCTGACATAACTGCAAAAGTAGCAATGTTGCTCAAAGCCATGATTCAGAGTGAGGATCCATGTTTTCCCCAGAGTTTGTAAAACACAGCAGGAATTTTAATACCCAGCCACCAGATCCTGCAGTCCCAGGGGACCCTGATCTTTGCAGCACCACATGGGTCTCGCAATTGCCTGACCCCGTTTGCACGCATTGCTAAGAAACATCGTTTCTTATATTTTTGGCTGACACCAACTTCCCAAATACTATAGTGCTGTGGTAAAGCATGCACCCAGAGCAACTGAAGTAACAGTCACAATGCAGCTAATTATTTTGTGCTCTTAATTGAAGGCACCAAACTCCCCTCACAATGCAATACAGCTACAAGACTCCTCAGCCTCAGTAACAGAGCCAGATTTTCCCCTGTTGTAACCAGAGGAACCAGACAACCTGTATTGCTGTTGGATGCTATCCCAGCAAGAATCTGGCCCAGAGATATTTTTGCTTTATTATCTGAAATTTCATTTCTAGAATCCCAGTTTAAATATTTTAGCCGTTCATGTTTTCACATCAGCCTCGTCCTCAGTACAGTTTACAGCTCTAATCTTTTGCTGTGAGGTCACTCCTCTAGGGTTCCCTGCACAGGAGGCAGATTGCTGCCTGCACATCACCTTCGATGACAGCACACCAGAATTACCATGTGAGAAGACACGGTGCATCTTTTGTGACAATTATGGCAGGGTCCCCGGTAACTCTATTCCCTGTGTGATAAAACAGCCTCACGCCGAACAGTCACTCAGCAAATCCCTTGCCCCTTATTATAATTAAGTCCTTCTACATGACATGGCACAAGAGATAAGGGATTTGTATGTAAGACATGAAGAAAACACTGGAGTGAGGCGGTGCTGCGTGTGGGGGCCGCGGTGCAGCCCTGGCACAGAGGGAACCCCTCGCTGGTGACTTCTGCAGCCACAGGGATGGGGGGAGGAGGATGGGAGCGCTGACCATTCCCAATGTCACCTGCAGAGAGCCATTAGCCCTCTCAGCCCTCTATTCCTACATGCTGAATCAAATTAATCTAACAAAAACAGATGACCTGTGAGCTCAGCCTGCCTTACAGCAAAGTCAAACGGGAGCGAGGGGCAGCCGCGGCAGCAGCGAGCGAGGCAGGGAGAACCCGTGCTGTTCCTGCAGCCCCTCGCTGTGGCCTCCCGCGGATTTCCCTCCCTTGCAGGCTGTCACATCCACGCACCTCAGCCACCTCTCCCTCCACAGCCAGACTAACCCTCTCTTGTCTACCTTGGACCGGCTGTGCGCTACCCCCTCCATTACAGACGTACACACACACAGAGCTGCTGACCTAGAGGTGTTAGCCACTCCGCAGCTGCCGTTCTTCTCACATTAATCTATAGGAATCAATGGACATTTCATTAGAGTAATCAAGTGTGGATGCATCCCGCATTTATATCTTGCGCCTGCTCCCTCTCCCCAACTGCTTTCACAGGCTAATTGGTCCTACAGCAAAGGCTACGTGGATATTTTTCCCTACAGATGAGTGTCAAGAGCAGTTTTTTGCTGCTGGTTGAAATACCTATCAATAGAGAGGTAGTATAAAAGCCTTCACCCATCAGGCTGTGTCGCTGATGCTAATGCATTATGCACTCTCAGTTCTCACACACCCAACTCTCTCCTTTACACTGTTATCCCATACATCCACCTCATTTACATTTACTTCAACGAGAGAATTAACCCATTGCACTTTTCCTTTTTTAAGAAAGACTGCAATCCAACATTGCAAGAATTAGTACAGCTCTATCAGCTCACAATACATTGAGGAAATTGCTCACTTATTCATATTTCACCTGTAACCTTTTTATTTTCAGTCAAATCTCTTCATCTTGCTTACTATGTAATATCTGTGATATCTTATTATTTCTTCTGGTATGTTGTGGTTTATATGCTTATTGGTATACGATGACCCCTCGTGAAAGGTACAGGCAACAGCATTGTGTTCAGCAGCCTTTGTTGTCTGGGATGCTCTCCTCTCTGCTCACCTCCACAAAGACCACAGAGGTTTAGCAAGGCAGCAAATGTCACAAGAAATGCTGTCCCTAAAATGCGTATGTGACAGGAGGCTGGTGACTGAGCAGGGTCCTTACAATCAAGGGACATGGGGCTCTGTTTGGATCATCATTTGGCAAGAATAAGAAAACATCATGATACTTGTTTGAAAGTTATTTTTTTCATGAGGTCATGGACTTTTCATTCAAAAATAATTTAAAAAGCTTTTTCAGGAGGTGGGCATCTTAACAGCTCAGCTTAAGAATATATGAAAACTTCAGGAATGCCGCTGAAGGCAGGAGGCAGCCCAGAGAAGGCAGATGGTGGCTCAGAGTTCTGGGGTGTTGCTGGAGAAGGGCTCTGGGCCATCAGGACCTCTGCATAGTGCACCCTCCATCGTATATCCTGATGGTCCTTGTCCAGGCTGCACCAATACCAGGTAGGCTGCAGGACAGAAGTAGCCTATATGCTTTTGAGCTAGGTAAACAGGCCTTGGTACCTGGCAAGTTGAAAGTGGACAATTTGCTAAGGGAAGCAGCCAGTTTATTTAAGCCATTTTGATTGTTGTGGAAGAATACAGACTGACAAAACTAGAAACCACCCACTTAACCCGGGGAACCTCCAAGGAGGAAGAGTTAAGCTCAGCAGGGAGCAGGGGTAGGGAGTTTGGCCTCCTCTTGCACTTGACAACAAACAGGCAACTAAACTTCTCTAGCTTGTTAAGAATTTCTGACTATTAAAATTGAGCTGAATTCAAAAATCATGGACTTGCAATACAGCTGGGAGTTCTGGAATGTTAGTCATCTTTCAGCTCATGCCAGAGCTGAAAAAAAACCCTGAGTACCTATTTTCTAGGCAGAGAGCACTTGAATGCAAGAAATTCAAGTGAAAATCCCTTCTTTGTCCTGTTTTTAGAATTCTTAGCATGAATTACATGGATTTACCCCAGGTGAAAGCACAGCCCCACTGGCTGTTGGTGCTACAATACATTATTTGTAAAAGTATTTAGATATATTGTAGGGATGTGGAAATCCTTCTCTCTTCCCAACTTTTCCATGTCACATGCAATTTACAGTTTTGTTTAACGAATACTGGGTTGGTTTCTTTTGTTGTTGTTTTAAACTAAAGCCTGCTTTTTGCTTATGGCCATATTCATGAAACTGCAATGAAGAAAAATGAACCTGCTGAAGGGGATTGACCCCAAATGCTCAAGAACAGGTCTTTCAAGACTAACGAGAGAATCTGCACATTTGGTTTCCCTGCCAGATCTCTTTCCTGAGGGCACACTGCATAATGCAAAAAGAGCTACGTGAAAAGTTTGGTGCAGAGGATGAAAATAGGACCATTCGGCTGCTCTACAAAGAGATGAGGTTCTCTTTCCCTTCCCCCTCCACACGTTTTTCACTGTAAGCGAAAATGAAACTTGTGCTTTTCAGAGGAAATAGCTGCTAAAGGTTAAAGGGTAAGTCTTCCTTGCTGCAAGCGTATATTTTTGCAAGCTGAATCTTAACCATGTGGCCAGCAGCACTCACACTGAAGAGAGCCTGTAAGAAGAGTAGGGAAATAGAGGGCAAAAGCATCAAAAGAACATCCCAAAATTGATTCATCTGTTCTTTTTAACTCCTTCATTTGAGTTCTGGCCACCTCCTTTTCCATATTACACATTCGCTTTAGAAACAAGACCCTTATTCAGAGGTGAAGGGCATTGAGCTGTGCCATGGAAGGGCAGTAGCTGTGCAAAGGAGGAAGAACATCTCTCCAGGGCTTGCCTGTGGCAATCCATGAGGGTGAGTAAGTTTGGGGCAAGAGGCAACTGAAGCCTTGACTCCTTGTCCTGCTGTTCCAACCAATGAGCATATTTGTGCAGTGAATGTACCCACATAGAAATAAAATGTCACACATCATAACCGACAGGGAAAAGTGAATGGAGGCAGGAGGAAACCCTTGCCTGCTCTAGCTCACATCTCTGCTTGCTTTTGTGGGGAGAGAACTCATTATTGGCTCTTGGGTTTTTCCTTGTGAAGGAAGCCACAGTGAAACAACATCTGAATGGTCCTGAAAGTAGTGCCTTGGACATTAGGTATATTCTGCTTAGTGTGATTCTCCTAGGGAATTTGTGACCCCAAGAAAACACAACCACTCATCAGTATTTATGTGGAGTTGAGAATATTCCTGGATAACACTGTTATATTAAATTCAGAAAAGGATGAATGGAAGTGCAATCGAAACCACACCTTCTGGCAGCATACTGTTTGCAGAATGCAAACGTGGGCGAGTTTGAGTATATAGTATGTCCTGTACACAGGACATAAATGGAGAGCAATATAGCATAGATGTAGATCCATAAAAATTACAACTGTTTAGCTTTAAATGAAGACAGTTGTTGTAAGATAGCAATTCCAGATTTGAGAAGGAGTCAGCATTTTGTTTGTATTCCTTCTCTCCCACTTGTCTCTCCAAAATAAACAATCAATAAACACCAGGGGAGGTTGTAGTGGGGTTTGGCACATTTAACTAAATGCTAAAGTCTCAGTGAAGCACCTTCCCAAAGAATGCGGGGCAGAGGGATGCCTGGGAAATGGCTATGGCCACCAAGGCCAGGGCAGGCCCTGTTAGCAGAAGTCTAACTAAAACACCAAACTAACTAGAGAGTTTTTCAGTTTGGACTGTCCATTATCCAACACAGTTAATGGGATATGTGTAATGGGAATGTGTGCACAGTGTCAGCTTTCACTGACACCACTGCACTTTATGCCTCTAGCCTTTAGTGGAGCTGCTTTGGTTTACCAGCCCCTGGCAGGTGAGAATCAACTACCAGATCCACACCTCGGTGTTTTTCCACTGTGGATGTGGGTGCACATCCGCTTTCTCTTAAGATAGTAACATATGTTTTTAATTCACTATGTGAATATTCACTGAACTTTACTCCTCAGCTGGCAGAGATATGATTTCAAGGATTACCGAAAAAAGATCTGCACAGATTTTAACATCTTTATGAAACACAAAAAAAAAAACCTCAACAAACCCATCTATTTCATCTGGCACTAGGAATATCAAGAACTTTAATTCTAACTGATCCCTTTAAGCCAAGTAATTTCTGATAAAGCCAAAACCATGACTGTATTGGGCTATATTAAATACAAAGTTATGTTTGGTATTTGACATTTTCAACACAGACCATCTCAACATAGCCTCCTGAATTTTCTGGGCAAGTTTCTTGAGTAAGTTGGGATACCTTAAGGGGGCATTAAGATCAGCCCTAAGTGGCTGGTTGCAAGAATCCATCAGGGTTAGAAATAGGATTTTTTTTCCCCCATGGTAAATGAATGTATTGTTAGGCCTTTTCTGACACTACAGACTCCCTGTCTTCCTACACAGATGTAATGAAGGCAAATTATTTATATTCAGTCTGCTGCATAAAATCATTGGTGAGATAAACACCTTCTCCATTTAAAAAAATAGCCAAACCACCAGCCAAAAGATGAGGACATGAGAAAATGATGCTATCTTTCATATTGTCCTATTAGCTGTGCTCACACAGGAGAGCTGGCCCAAGAAGTTTTGAAGACAGTAATACTTGTATGTTGTGTCTGTGCAGTGTGGAGGGCACAGAGGTCCAGGATACTCCCTGTGGCTTCTGTACATACACATTACCAAGAAGAAGTGAAGTTGCTGACAAAGTTCTCCTATATGATGTTAGGAAATATGTATCAAGTTGTTTCTTTTTATTCTGCTTCTATAAATGAAGAAAAATGAAAGCACTGTTAATGCACTAAAGAACTATACTGAGATCTCCAGGAGTTCTCCTTTTTTATCTTTATCTGCAATAAAACCAGAAGAGGAGGCAGTCCAGGAAAAAGACATTCTAAGAAAAACAGTTATGTCCAAAGCCCAGGCTTGTACATTATTTATAATGTGTAAAAAGCCTATACATTCTGTTACCACTAGAACCTGTCTGTTTAGAGATACGGATTAGACAGCAGCAGCATCTATGGCTTTATAAACTAACTGATGGTCTTCCTCGTGTTTTAATGGCTGCATCTGATGTACAACTGAAGGGATCACAAATGCCTTCATTCTATGCCCTGTAGATCACCAGTACAGAGGAATAACATAGAATACCACTAAATGGTAGTCATAGAAACCAGTTATCAATGTAAAGGTTTAAAAGTAAGTATAAAAGTTTCTGTCGAGTTATATGCCACTCTTTGCTTGAGGAAGATTTATCATAACACATTTTTTTCTCCAAAACAAGAGCGTAAAGCTGTTACTCTTGCAGACCTTTTGGTGCATGGATTGCAACAGAAAAACATAATCCTCAGGGACAGACCAAAGCTCTTCAGAACCTGTGCAGGAAGAAAGAGGGACACAGAGGATGGAAGCAGATAAGGCTTCTTCCAGGAGAGGTTCTAGACAGGGCAGGAGAAGAGATTACATTAATCCCTGTCCCACTTATGGACCCTGCTGGCCATCAAAAGGCATTCTTGAGTGAAGAGATGAAAATATTCCTAGCTTTGGATGTGTTAAGAGGCTCTTCATAAAATGTCATGAAGCTGGTTTAGAGAAAATGGATCCACTTCCTTTCATCTGCTTTCAGGGTTTTCACAATTGTTGAGGTTAGTGAGTTTGCTAATGGCAAGAAGAAAGGCTCTGAAGTGCTACAAGTGGGAAACAAATCAAGCTGATGATGCAATGTTTGTGGCCCCCAGACCTGTGCTAAGGTTGCGTTTCTGTGATGGAAGTCTTTTGCAAAGGCCAGCCAGTGAAAATGAACACAAAAAGCAAGACATTCTACAATCTGCTTTCCTCTGTATTATACACATCTTTAGCAATAAAACAATCCCTATTGCTATGATGAGCACCCACACTGCAGAAGAGCTTTCTTGCTTTCCCATTTGACCAGGGGTGACAGAATGACCCCCCTGGTACAGCCCCTGGCTCAGACTTTGTTTTTGCATTTCTAACCATACTGCCTTAAAAAAAATAAACTCAAAGTACAAATATTGGCAACTTTTTTAAGTGGTCAGATTTTAAGGTGGATAAAAAAGAAAGTCTTCAGAGCTTGCACGGCTCTTACTGCTTTACAAAGTGTTGCTGGCACTAGTCATTTTAATACCTAGCAGTAAAAGAAGAGGTGTGAGGACTATTGCACTATGATTTGCAGGTGGATGCTCCATCTGAGCACAACTGCTAGCACCACTCACATTGCCACAGGTGGCTGCAAGGGAGTCTCATCGGCAGTACCTGTGCCCGTTCAGAGCCAGGGCTGAGCACAGAAACTCAGCAAGGAGGCCCTGAGTTACAACAGACCGCTGGCCACACACTATCATCTCTATTTGCAGGAGTTGGTGGACTTTCCTCCTCGGCTAAACAGGCTGACAGCCTCGAAGATTGGCTTTGAGTTTTTGGTTTGAACAAATCAATGAACGACAAGGAAAACTACAAAACCAACAACAAAAGAAATGGTTTCTGAGTGTTACCTGCAAATCCACATAGTTATAGAAGAAAAATCTCTAACAAAAAGGACACCAGAAGCAAGACAAGGGAAGAGATTCCTTCTACAATACACAGATCTGAGCAAAACCACAAAATGCTGATAGGCGATTGTTGCTCATTGCATACGGACATATACCTGTTCTGAATAAGAAAGACTTGCTGAGAGTCACTCTTAGGCTGTCCCTCAATAAGGCTGCCAAATTGAACTTCGAAAAACTATAGTTTTTGAGTTGGTTTGTAACCTGCACTTGTGCTGGCCCCAGAGGAAGAGGATGGCCTGAGCAGTTCCTGGGTGAGTGAAGTGCAAGTAGGAATATGCAAATAGAATTTTAATTAGTTTTCATCATCAATCTTTCAGTTTGGTTACATTCAATTCACATGTGACCAACCCTGCCCAATGAAGGGTGGAGGAAGAGAGAGAGCAGGCCAGAAAACCATGAAGGTGACATGAATAGCTTGAAAACAAATGTCAATAAGCAAATGTTTATTACTTATGATAATGATTCTTCTTTCTTATGCAACATTGAAAATAGAAAACACTGTGCAAGCATTAACTAATCAATGACCTAATTCATGATTCAAGATCCCAAATCAACAACAGAATAAGGCGAGTCCAGTGGAGCTGTGCTCTTGTGGAGGTGTCCTGTGTACACATAGAAGCTCAGTGAGCAGCATCACAATCTTTCCTCCCTACCAGCAGCATGCACTACATGGGCATGGAGCCACCTGGCCCTTTGGTAACATTTGGGTGGCAAGTTTGAGATAGAACAGCAAGCAGCACCTTCAGTGGGTTTTCAAAGGGGAAAAGTGGCAAAAAGCCACAAACCAACTAGCTCTTATCTTAATAGTGCTAAATACATGGGTGAGACATTTGCTTAATAAGATAAACTCTCTTTTATCTGGAAAGGTACGTAATGTTACATTGGTATTGCTGCTTTGCCAGCCAACAGGTTCACAAACCAAGTAGGGAGCTGAAGGACCAAACATTAGATGCTCAGCCATGCAAGAAAACTCAGTGTGCCAAGTCCCTGAGATGGTGTTTCTGTGCTCCTCCCTCCACAGCACTGCTACCTGGCACTGAGTTCCTGCTACCCCAACAAGGGAGTCAGGGGCAATTGATGAAAAGGAATTAACTTGCTGAGCTCATTACAGATCCTGCAACAGGTTTCCCAGGATTCCGGGCTATATCCAGCCCAATAAGTGACATTTTGCATAGTTTCACTTAGGTGCAGCAGTTTTAAATTCAGGCTTAGCATAAGCCACTGCAGAAAGGGCTGTGAAACACAGAGCTATAAAGCAGTTGGTGGCGAACCTAGTTCTCTGTTGCTGAATGACAGGGAAAAAGGAGGTCAGCACAGCATGGTGTGTGCAGCCCTGCAGTTTCCCACTTCCATGCTCTATCTTACATCCAGGGTAGCACCATGTCCTGTTGCTGGCTGAGCCAGTGCCCTGGATAAGCTTTTCAGCTGCAAAACATTTGGTTGGTACTAAAGGTAACCCTACATAATTTCTTTGGAGCTCAGAGTAATTGAAGGGCCATCAGTTCTGTTTGGCTGATTGACACAGACACATGTAAATGTAAAGATTTATTTACAGTAATTAAGAAAGCTACTATGTTATAAAATCTAACGCTGGGCACCCTGACAGGTTAACACTTCTTACAGTAATATCCTTCTTGAATTATGTTTTAATGTATTTTGAGATGGTTAAGTCTGGCTTGGAAAGAAATTGCGATGGTTCTGGTTTATGAAGGGTTTACTGTGCCTTTTCACCAGCATAGCTGGTTTTTATGCGCGTGTCAAAATAAAGTTATAGATGCCAAAGAATATTTTGAGTTTTCAAGTCTGAGGTTCAAATTCGTTATTGGGGTAAGTGCCATAGAGGTAACCAATGATATGACCTAGATTCTGGACTTTAGACAAATTTTATCATCCCGGAGGATTATGTAGAGTTTACTTATCAGGAAGAGAACCCAATCACATTTCTCTGCCCCTTGTCTAAGGAGTGGACTTTGCAGCCACCTTTGCAGTGGATACCTCATCAAGGAAATGTCTCAGCATGACGTATAATGAATGGGACTTGCTGAGTACCAGGAAGAAACCATGCTGCCTTGCTTTTGTTTGTAGAGACATATGTAAATAGGCTGAGCGTCACAGAGATCTGTAGATAACCAAAGCCTAAAACTGTACAGTTTATAGTTTGCTCATGCAAGTTCCTGCTTTTAATTGATCTTCATTCACTAAATCTGGACACTGGGCTATTGGAAATAGCTCCACCTCTCACCTCTCTCCAATGCTTATGAAGTGCATTGTTTTGTTTTAAATTAGTGGTGAAATTGAAGGGAATCCCTATTTTAAGCCTCCCAAAATATTTGGAAGCTATAAACCCCTGGTTGATCTAGAGTTTACATTTGCATGTTTCACCATTTTATAGTGAAGTGATTGATCTGTGTAAAGCGATTCTATCTCATACTGAGAATGGCATCACGTAGTGCCTCAATATTTTATATGAACAATTCCTGGTTTTAGTGTTTTATTAATCTTAACCTGAGACATTGTATGATACTGTTTAATTGCTTAGCTGCAGTTGCTCTTGTACTGAGCAGCCTTGGAAGAGAGATAAAATATGGGGTGGTTATTGTTCAAAATACAACTGGATTTCAAAACTGAACCCACTAAGTTAAGTTTCACTTCTTAGAGTTTAAGTCAGCAATATGGCTGTTAGGTGCCATTCACCCCAAAGGAGAAGACCATAATCCAGTTGTTGATTCCATCACACAGAACATCTGTGTGATTTAGCCAGGACTATCTGACTCTTTGCAGGGTCCCAAGCAGGACTGATATTATTCTTTCCAAAAAGGAAGGAGAAGAAGTAAAATATCTTTATTTAGGTGCTAAGGAAAAACATGCCTTTCAAGTCTGACAGATTTAGACCTCAAGTGTGTTGCATATGGATATTTCCAGACATGAGATGAAAACTGCTTGTCACAGTTGTGTTTCTTTGAAAGAACCTAGTCAATCGGCAAAGGCATTTCTCTTATACTCAGATACTTTTTGTACACTGTTCTATTTCTGGCTTAACAACTTTACTGTTTAAATCATTGCAAAACATCAGCTAAGCAAAACTGCATTTTACTGATCCACAACCAAAGTGTTAGCATATTGTGGTTGCAGAAAGCATAAAAAGGACAGACTGGAGGAAGGGAAAGAATTTTCATTAAGAGATTAATTAGACAAAACAAGGCAATAAAAGAGACTCCAAAAGGCTCACTCTTCAGAGATTTCCATAATTGTGCTCTTTACAAGCGAGTTTAATCACCCAAAGGAAGAGCCAACAGGCAGATGAGGAAGTGGTCAATAAGAAACTATGACTGACCACTACATTACTGGGGCATCTCATACACATCAGGCCAAATATCCGGATTGCCAAAGTAATGCAATAATGAATCCTGACCCATGTTTGTATCACTGCGGTGAGTTCCTGAGGTCTTGTTCTATTCTGGGGAAAAAATAGTTCCACTTAAATTTTCCCCTCTCATCTCAGGACTGCCAGCATACATATAGGATATATATTTTGGAGGTCAAATAAATCAATGAAAAGCAAACCAAACCAGAGGTATGGTAAGCAAACAGCTTAATTTTATTAACTGATTCAGAACAATAATTTTCCTATTATTTTTTCTGTGCTTGTTCCTCAAAGCTTTAGTGGAATAAACAGTAGAAAAAAGAAAATGAATATGTAAAGTATCTCAGTCTCTTCCCACATGTAATAAAATGAAAACAAATGTTCTCACTTCTACAAACTCTACCACATCAAATTAATAATGGAAAACATCACATCAAAGCACTCTTTGTGCTCAATAGCCTGTGGCACATTTGGACTCATCAATAGATGTTCAACAATATTACAACTTGTTTAAATCTTGGTAAAGTAGTGTTATGTACTATTGTTATTGACTTTCTTTTTCTAATTATCACCCAAAGGTGACAGATGATACAGCACTAATGATCAGACTGTTTAGGAGCTGAATCAGCTTAGAATCCCAACTCATTAAACCCCAGCAGGACTAAAAGATTCCTTGCAATTTAAGGCTAAAAGCTTCCCTTTGCTGACAACATTTTGGTCAGTTATACAGAACACACCACCAGGAGATTTAAGGTGTTTTTTCACTGAGAGTATCTTATGAGCTTTTAAGGATTCTAGTGCAGGTTAAGTTTCTAAATACTTAAAGTGTGTAAAATGCATTTAACTTTCATGCTAAAGAAAGTATTTGCAGAACCTGTTTTGTTATGCTGAGTCTCCCCTGAATCTGTTTAAGCTAATAGTAAAACTGTTCTTGATTTTAATGGAAGGTGAAGTCAATAGAAATTACAGATCCATGGCATTTTTTTTATTTAATCCATTTCTCTCAGTCTGCTTGGAAGCAGGGACCATAATGGTGTGTCTGTGGTGTGTTCTGATCAACCTCAACCTTGTACCAAATTCATTATTTTTTATGAAATTAACTGGTTTGGCAACGATTTTTACACCTCTGTTATATATTGGCTTAGTCAGGTTTATTTTTGTTGTTTCATTGGCTATAGGTAGGGAACAAAATTCCTAATGCTAACCTTGAGTATGAGAAAGGACAGCCGTGCCACTGCGGGGTGGAGGAGACACAGTATGACAGCCATCTGCCTGTATGTTCCAGCTTGTCTCAAGAAACCAGACCCTCCAAGACTCACAGATACTTTTAAAAGGCCCTAAGCTAAATAGCATCTTGACTGTCTTGCTGCTCCTCTACATTGTATTTGCTCCATTTGGTTTGTGCTACTATCAATACTCCCAGACTAAAAGCTCTAAGACTCAAAATCTGACGCAACTTGCTCACAAACTGACCACCTAAGACAGCAATGAGCTCCATTATCAAATCACTCTGTCACAAAAGAAGTACTTGTTTGCAGTTTAAGAATGGTTCAGGTGGAAGAGCATTATGAGAAACCCATAAATGAGAATTAGTAAAAAATTGATGTCAGACTATAGTAAAGCCTGCTCACTTCCCACAAACGCTGTGGTGCCTCTTGCCCAACAATTATGTGTGAGCTGGAGGTTTCAGGATGCTTGTAAGATGCTTATTCTCTCTCTCCCATGTTTTTATAGCCCGCTTGGGACCTTTGTAGACTTATGCTCATTAATCCCCCCGTAAAAGGCTTGGGTATCAGGTGCCTCCATGACCAGCATTCAGACCATTTGAGCAATTAGAGAGAAATACCACAGATCACTCTTAATTCTCTGTAAAGTTTGACTATAAACATGCAACTCTGACAGCGTACTCTGGTAGTGTAGCCACAATACAAACATTCCATCCTACCAATTTCCCTACCAGGTGTTAAGGCAAGGCATTTCAAAACTGGAGTCCAGCAGAACTTCAATCCCTAGTGTTCACGCAGGGAAGTGCCACCCATTTGCCTACAAGGAGAATTATAGTTCTGATTTGCAATACAGATTCCCCACATTGAAATACTCTTAAACCTTTATTTTCAGAGGTTTAACTGCTTAAAGTTTACTTGATAAGAAAACAGCTAAGGCAAAACAAGTAAAGAGCTAACAGAAACAGAGCATCCAAATGCAGGGAATACACAAGTTTCAGTCAAAACAGAACTACTTTTCCTTGAGAAGCAGTTCCAATAATTTACAGGTTTTCACTCTGCAAATATTTATTTATTTGCAGTCTCTAACAGCACGAGTTGAACCAGAGATCTCCTGAGCTTAAAGTTTACTAGGGTTAAGCTAAGGGATGTGGATACACTAAGCTCATCTTTTGTGGCTCTGTTGAGAGAAATGCTATAACTGGGAAGTTTGATGCATGCCTGAAGATGCTTGTCTACAGCATTTGAAATCCTCACCTGGAAAAACTTCCATTCACTTGGCAGTGACCAGAACTAGAAGCTACCTTGTGCTTAAAGCCCAGACACTTTAGCTTATAGTGTGCTGTCCCTTGTGAAGGGCACAGATGATGGTTTTTCCAATAAGCTGTGTTACTTCTGCATGCAGATCTACAGGAATTAGCTTTTAAAAGATCAGACAATAGTCACTCTGGTCTCCAGATCTATTGTCTGCCATTCAGGCCTCATGTTATAATTCAGGATAGTAGTTACCCAATTTGCCAGGTCACATTCCTTAAGAACAAAGTAAATGAAACTATTAGATCTTATTACAGCGGCAGGATTAGCAACTGAAAACTTCCCTGTGAACTGCCATCTAATAATTTATGGCAGTTTTGATGTTTCCTGGCAACCAGACTCACAGATTAATAAGTCCATAGTCCACCTCTGATATTTTCTTTCCCCCTATCACCAACTTTTGGACCTTGTAACGTTCATTTTCACTTTGGTGAACTTCGCTGTTGCACACAGACAGTGAGGGACTAGCAGCAGTGCAGCAGTTACAGCCCAGGAAAGATTTTATCCCAGAATCAGATGAAACCCATGTGTTAAAGGGGCACAGCAGTGAAGTGCACAGCAAGTTTTTCTGCCTGATGTGTGAACAGAGTGAAAACACAAAAATATCTTCGGAAAGAACCTTCCCACAGCAGCTATTTTTGTGCCATGAGTTTCCCCTCCTGACCTCTGCAGACTCATCTCAAGTGCACAAATGATTCCTTGCTCTTTTTTCACTTTCTTTTGTAAGACTACTCATATGCTAAACTGGCCACAGACTTGCCAAACTGTAGACGTTGTGCAGGTGAATGAATATTGTAAATCCCAAATTACACAGGATTATATTCTGAGAGACTGCTTTTCCCTTCCCTTCCCCCCCATCCCCCCGAGTTGATTGAGGCTGAACCTCTTGTGCATTTTCAGTGGGTTTGAGTCCATGTCCAAATGATACATCTGGCTTTACTTTTGATGAGGACTTAAGACTCAGTTTGGATGCTCACATCTCAGCTGTGCAGTCTCCAGAGGATGACAGGTAGGCAGCATTTGAACCTTGCCAGCAACCAGAGCTATTTACTTTGGAGATACATAATAAGGGCTAAAATTTCCTTTTCAATGTTGACGTTCAATGGAAAGGGTGCCTGTTTCTCTGAGTCTTTCAAAACAGGTTCCCAGCAATTCCCCCATTTCTCCTTCTCTACATATCTTATCCCTGAAGCCTGCAGCCTCATGGCCATATTTCTTTGCTGCCTGTCAGCATGAGCAATTAATGGCTCCAAAGAGTTGCTTTGAATGACCTGTGTAGTCCCACCCACAGGAACTGGCTCTGAGAGAGCCATGCCAAGTAGTTTCATGGGAATCCACAGCAGAGCAATAGTTTTACCCAGAAGTCATAATATTTTGGATGAAATTATGAATCAGTTTTTAGCTGTGTGCTATGAGCTTCAGGCTACTTTTTAAATTCTCCCCCAAAGCTTACTGTTTTTTACATGAAGAGACCATATGTCATAATAAACATCAGGCTTAGGAGCGGCTCACACTCTAAATGTCAGGCTGCAAAGCTACCTTTAAAGATTAAATCTCTGCCCTCTTCAAAAGGGAGGTTGAAGGGAAAGATGGAGAAATTCCAAATACAGAGAACCTTACAAATGAAGTGAAGTTTACTACTAACAAAACGTATCTTGTGAAAACACACTTTGCTTTGCTGTTGGAGCTGCCCTCGATAAAATGTAGGTGTCATTTGGAAAGGACATCATTTCCAATGAATTCTGAAAGTGTCACACAGAGTATTGATTGATCGAGTCTTGCCGTCAGCGTGACCAGGGCCAGCAAAGAGCTATCCCTGTGATCCAATTTTCAGAGCTCCCAGACACCTCCAGTCCCAGGCAAATGGCATCAGCAAGAGGCAGGAGGGATCTGGGGGAGGGGAGCAGGAGGGAATCATAGAGGGGAGAGTTTTTGCCCTGCATCTGCTTGTCTCAGCATTAAATGTTATTAGCCACAAGCATGGCACCCCCATTGTGGGAAAGGCTGCTGTATTTCTGGCTTTTGTGTTGCCAGCAGTGCCAAACCATTTGTAAGTCAGAAGTAGGTTCTTATCAGCAAGATATACCTTGATAAGATCATGGGTTTTGTGATTCCATCAGTGTTCAGCCAGTTTCCCACTTCTGCCTACAGATGTGTACATTCAGCACAAAGGTGGGCAAGGGCATGCAGGCTGCACAGCCACTGCTTTCCAAAGACAGCTCTGGCAGTAGGAAGCCACCAGCATGCTGCCCGCCTGCTCCATGTCCCACTCTGGCATGGGGCTTGGGAAGCAGGCTTTCCCCATGCCAAATGCAGAGCCAGCTTTGGGCTCTAATATAATACTTTGGACCTGCTATTTACAGAGACTCAGATACTAAACCAATTAATCTTGTAGGAGAAGCTGGAGAAGGAAATTATCGACACCCATTACGAAGCTGCGTAATCTCAAAAGGAAGCCGTTGTCTCAACCTGAGCAACTCTTGGCTCCATTCTGAAAGCACTGGTGAGGTGCACACAGGGGTGACTCCCACCACTGCACAATTTGGGATGTGCCTTGATGTGCTCACATTAAACAGGAAGAAATACCATATGGGATCCTAACAAAACAAATCCTTTGCTGGACATTAGGCACCAAGCACCAGTAAAACAACAGGAAAAATGAAATAATGGAAAACAAGAATAAAAGGAGAGCAAACAGTTAAGAAAAATGGGGGGATTTGCTGTTTGTATGAGACTGGTGAGGAGCTGCAGCAGGTGAGGAAAGAGACACTAAGTGGGATGAATGAATTAGGAATGCCTTCTCATTATACACCAGATAACTACATGCCAAATCATTGTTACTCAATAGACGAAATATTTGCTCCTGCTGCATTGTTCCCTCTTGTACCAAGTGACATGAAGTCTTTTTCATTACTTTTGAAAGCAAATTACTTTTTTCTCTTGTAATTATTTATGTATTAAAATAAACCTAGCAACTGATTGGCTTTGTCAGACATTTCTGATTACAAAACCTGAAATATGGATAACACTGGGAAAAAACCCCTCCAAAATGTAAACAAGAATTTAAAAAAAAGACGATCTTCTAAAAATGTAATTCAAGAAAAGCAGGCTTTAATCGAATTGAGACAAAAGGTGCCTGAAAGTATTGTGGGATTTGCAGCTATTTTTTATTGAACAGAAAAATTAAGGCCCTGACCTTCTAATGAGATTTTGCAGATGGAGTCCAACACCAACACGTAACTATTTACTCTATTTAACAGACTCATTTAAAGATTAGTATCTATATCTGTAAATATTTCTGGCTAAACCTGAGGATCTCTCAAATCTGACTGTATATAGCACAGAAAAAGCAAGGCTCCACAACTAGTTACATTGAAATTTGTTTCCTATAAAGTAAATATCTTGCTTTAAAAAGCACATATGGAACTGAAATTCTTGTTAGGCATCCAGAAAGTACATTCTACACTTTGCACTGTGAATTCACCAAGCATAATTAATAACAAGGACAGCAGATGCAGTGAAGATACATAGTAAAGCCTCCTACAGGATACACTGTGTTTGCATAGGGAGCATAGCACCACTTCAAACCACAACCAACTCAATCAAAGTCAACATCTATTTCCAAGTGATTTAAAACAGAACAAAAGTAACTAATTTAATGAATCTTTCATTACAAGCCCTTCACTCCACCACAGACAAACTAAAAATAATCTACAAAACAATCATACAGCATGAGAGAAAGAAACCAAATTCTCCTTATCTTAGGAAGAACTGCTACCAGCTGATCTGAACTAGGCTAAACACAGGCAATGTGCTTGGACTGAAAAGCCCTTATTAAGCCTCTGCTTATTTTATGCTGCCTGCGCAGGTGTGTGTGTGTGTGTGTGTGTATGCATCTCCATCTCCAAACAGTTGCACCTGAACTTTAAGTTGCCTGCTACTTCCCTTAGTAGAGCCTTTAATCCATGGTTTGTAACTTTGCTAAGGTGTTTAACTGCAGATGTCTGCATTTCTCTTTCTGTCTATCAGATCTCACAACAGGCTGCAGCTGACTTCTTTTTCAGAAAGTTTTGGTAGGCATGGGCATATCTGAAAAACCCCACTGTTATCAGACAATACACATACCATCTGTGTCATGGGCCACTTCACCAAATAGGCTTTTTTGGAACAAAACCTTATCTGCATCTCAACATAACATCCAAGTGTTCATAGGATGAGTGCAAAGCGAGCTCATGTAACATGAAGGACTCTGAAGTTCACTGCTTAATGAAGGTATCACTAATTGCTGTTGCATCTGCTGTTGCTCCAGATGAGTGGGACTGGTGTTGCAGTGTCTGTGGTTGCACTGTTCACTGGCAGCAGCACAGAGGAGTGTTCAGATGGAAAATGCTGGCTTCTCATTGCTGATGTGATGCACCTAGCCTAGAAGCCATAAAATAAGTTTGTAATAAAATTAACTGTTGTTCTGGGCACTAATATGTGAGTAGTAAAACAGGATGATCCTGGGATTTTATTCTGAAGAGATTAAGGCAAAGTCTGTTTAAAGCTGAAGCTCCCATTAACTTCAAGAGGTCCAAATACTGAAGATGATTTCTGTAGAGGTTCATCTGGGTAACCACTTTTTGCTGCAACAGCTAAGTATTGACAAGGCCTGTTTCTGTTTCCAACACTGTTCACACCTTTGTTATCTTCAACTTTCACAGTAGCATTGGCCCATCCAACAGAGATCAGGCAGATTTTCTTCCCCCTTAATATATTTTCTCATTTCTTAAATTTCTTACAGCAAGTGGGTATTTTGCAGTGGACCACACAGCCTAATCAGAAAGCTAGCAGGAAATTAAAGGAGAGCAAACCTTCCCTTTCACCACTGTTAGCACTCTATATTAGCTAATTTACTCAGCTGGTTTTTATTCTGGCTCTTTTTCTATTATTTTGCAGTACTAACAAGTGGAGGGGGTTTTATTTTGATCTTTCTCCAATAACCATAGCTAGTGCATCTAGGTCTGCCTTTTTGGACACCAAATGCCAAGCGGTGCTTCGACATGTGGCATTCATGCAGCTTCCCATAAACATTCCTGGGATAAATCAGAGCATTGTGGAGCCAGCTAGTTGGCCTGTGTATGTAACCTGTAGGAAGGGGCAGTGCCAGAGCACCTGGCTTTTTGTAGCCTTTTCTCTTTCTTTTGCCTGAATAGGATGCTCCTATTCTCCCCTCAAAAGAGGAGTGTTAGCGGTCAGCACAGCCCATGATGAACAGATATTGAAGTCCAATGCAATGACACCAATTTTTTCAGAATTTCTGGGTTTTCACAAGTAGGCAAGTAGAACAGATGGTTTCCTTTATGCAAAGCAAGCCCCATTTTGGCTCCTGCTGATCTCCCAAAACAGTATCTCTGTGGCTTCTCTATCCAGAATCATTCACTTGACTATCTCATGCACTCAGAATGCCCAGTTTCAGACTGCTGTTGGACTTGCAGAGCCCTGGTTGAGCTTGTTAATGGGAGTTTCACTGTAAGACTTAGTAAATCTGAGTGAAATAAAGAATCAGAAAACATTCCAGAAAATGGAATTCTTGATAAACCAGAATTACAAAAATGTGACATGTAGCTTCTGGGGAGCATTTAGAGAATATACCACATCCCATTTCACCAGATTGGACTTCAATTTTTATTCTATTGTAATGAATGTACCAAAATATGTCATTTTCTTGCCCAAATTCTATTTAAAACGAGCAGACTGTTGACTTACCAGAGTGAACAAAAGAAAAACCTTGTAAACTAAACTTTACATTTCCTGGGTACAGTTCCTTTAGGTCAGACTATTAACACCAAAGCATATTAATTCAATATACATATTTAGTTGCCAATACTATAATGCATGAACTTAAGCTACCAAATGCAAGTAAAGAACCTGGGAGGTTTTCTACCCTTTATACTTCATCTGTGTATGCTGCACATACAAACTGAAATCTGTCTTGGAAAGTCTGCAGATAAATGGAAGGAAGGAATCTGGTATAATGCTAGCCTTGGGCAGAAATCCCCCTCGCTGCATTGCCTGAGGTCCTGCCCAGTGTGGGCAGCTGGGTGGTGGGCACACCTTTCAGCAGACCTGCACAGAAGCAATAGTAAAGCCCAACACATGTGGCAATGATGGTATTTGGTGAGAACAAGAAGCTGGCCCCAAATCTGTTGCTTCTGAGGGCTATGAAAGAGAGAGTCTCTGTTACAAGAGGTTAAGAGGGCACATCTATCCTCAAAGAACAGGATAAGCAGCAGTTCATGGAAACTGAAAGAAATGCAAGTTCTGGAGGGAAGGCTGTGGAAGTGGGGAAGCCTGAAGCTAGACTGCTTGTCTGTCTCTGCAGGAGCCACACCACAGTGAAGATCATCTCTCCATTTGAAAACTACACATTGAAGAGCAGTCACCCTCCGGACCTGAATGGACACATAGAGGCAAACAGCAAGTACAGCTGTCCCACCCCCTGCAAGTACTTTGCCTTTAAAAGAAAAGAAGGATGCCACTCATGCCAGCTTTTCCTAAGCAACATTGGCACTGCTTCGTGTCCTGGTGCTTGTCTCATTAAAGACAGAATGAAAGTGCAAGACTGAATAGGAATTGTTGCCTACATTATGTCAAATCCTTCATAGAAAGGAAAAAATCCAACTGTGGGGTAGAAAACCCCTGCCCGTCTTCAATCAATCCTCACTACCACCAGGCATCTAGTCAATTTTTATTCAGTCTTCTGTAGCCTCGACTTCAATGAAGTGGCACAGCAGGGCTAGTGCCGGCAGCTGCCGGACCCCACTGCCAGCACACCGGCGCCGACGAGGAGGAGAGCCAGCAGAGCCCGGGAGAGCTGTGCAGGGGACACTGGAGTATTTCAATCCATGCCCCAGCCCTTAATCATAAACTCGAGGTTCAAAGCCTTGCTGGGCTGCTGGCCGCTGATCCCATCTCAAGGTGATAGTCACCTCTAGCCTTTCTGCAAACTGCAAACCTACTGTCCATCCATCTTAAAGCAGCTTGACACTGGCTTCTCTACCCATTTTACAGCCAGCGAACATTTCCTATTGATTTATTGATTTCTGTCTGCCTGTGGAAGGAGCTCAGAACAGACTCTATGTGCTCTTGCAGCCTCCTGCATAGATTTTTTTCTCCCTTTTTCCCTTTTTATCCAAGCTGTGTTAGCAGTCTGTGGTGAAGCAGGAATTAGACCATGCGGGAGCCCAATTTGCTACTGGCGAATGTGCCAGGCTTTTCTTCCTCTCCCTACCCGGAATACACACCTCCACTCCCACTCTCTGCCTCCTGTCTCCTTTTCCTCAGGAAAGCCAGCAGATCTCTGGCTATCCAGGCAGTTCATCTTAGCTAAAAACTTCTGCTGCTTCCCTTCAGATCTTTCCCTGTCATTAACAGGTGTTTGAAGTGCATCTAATCACTGCTTGTAACTGCGATTCCTTGATTTATACTGGGTCAGAGGAATTTCCTCTTTTCTGAGTCAATCCAGAAAAGGGCACACTTCCTGACCACGCACTCTGTGTGAGTGCAAACCTCTGCATGTTTTAATAGACATGTTGCATGAATCTCAGTGTCCCGTGGGGCACTCAATAGCTCATAGGTTTGAACTGGAGAAAGGACATATACTGCCTTCCACCCCCTAGTTGCCAGTCCAAATGCAGCCCAGATCAGCAGTGATTGAAAGTTACTCCTGGCTGATGCCGGTTCAGAGCCTTACAAGAAATTAGTGCAGTTTCCAGACAGCTCCCAGTGGTCAGATGTCCACATCACAAAAAAGCAATCTGGCTTATTGTTCTCCACAGAGGCAAGCATTGAGTGAGAGAGAAGCTGCTCTTTCTGGTGTCTGAGGTGGTGCCTCTAATCTATGTCTCAGCCGTGACAGCGGGAAACTTGCTGCTGGTGGCCACACTCTTCCTCAGCTGGGGAGCAATATCCCATGGTCCACCTCACCCTGGCTTCAGGGCCAGCCCCAGTGTGGAGTGATGCTGGTGCTTTGGCCTGCTTGAGCCCCTTGGACTGTATCTTAGGTGAGTTTGGGTTCACCTTCTTACTCTCCTTCATCCTCCTCATACCTCTGGCTGCCAGAGCAGCATTAACACTTGGTCAGACAGCAAACACAATGGCATAGCAGGATAAAAAAGACATTAGCAGGTAAGGGGCTGTCCTCTGTAAGTACAGTCTCGCAGAGGACTGACAGAGGTTCCACTGTAGACAACTTTTGTGAAAAGCACTGCTATTTGTTTCCTGCTTCCCAGCCTTCCCTCAAAGTGCACATATCTGAGCAGGAGAGGAAAATCAGCAGCCTACAGAGCTGGCAAGCAAAATATGCAGCCTTGGTATCCTTTCAGGAGATCACATCTCTGCACTCACGTGTGCAAACCTCCCCTTCGCCACTCCCTGGGGGAATACATACAGGCAAATGTATGTATTCATACATTTGTATTTCCACTCAGACAAAAGGGGGAAAGGAGAATCCCACTGGAAATGGCTCCTCTCTTCCCTTAGAAGACTTGTGGGGGTTAATCATGTTTCCAGGCTGTGAGGCTGCAGGGGCTGAGTGCTCACCAGCTCTGCTCAGACCAGGAATCTGTTTATATTCTCCTTATCCCCCTTTTACAACAGTCCTTTGGCTCAGCTTAGATTCACAGGAATTTTTGCTCCTTTATCTCCCTAGAGACTGCCCTGCTTGTGGCAAAAATGCCTTTTGTGGGCCCTCACATGCCTTCCTTTTTGTTCCCAGAGGATGCACAGACTCAGCCCGGCTGGCTGACCCCAAGCAAGACACCGTCTTCACCCCTCATCTCCACTGAGCACCCTTCACAGTTGCTCCAGTTTAATCACTATCCCTCAGCATTTGATTTCTTGACTAGAATTCATCATACCACAGAAACTGCTGTATTATTCCTTAATATTATGAGCTGGAATAGATCATTGTGGACATACTTCAGAGGTATGGCGAGAGGTGTCTGCACCAAAAGCTGTACATGCTTTCCTTTGGAGAAGCTGGCCTTGTACATAAGGAACAGGTACTTTCTACAGAATAACTATGCAAAACAGTATGAAACCTTGTGGGCATAAGAGTTGAAAAAATATATGAACAATTAAAAACTAACCCCCCCACTGGTGTTGTCTATTCCAATCTGTTGATGATAGAGGACTGATGAGATACTGGGGACTCTAAAATGGAGATATTTGAAGCCAGAATAGGGAGAATACGCCAAGGGAAAGCTACAGGAGTGGTTAAAGTCTGTGTGACCAGCAGGTATCAGGGGCTGGAGCGTGCTCTTGTTTAAACCCATATACTGTCAGCAGTGTCAATTAAATGATGCAGATTTACACCAGCACAGAATCTTGTCTGAAGTCCACTCTCTGCCTCATGCACAGGTAAAGTGTTTACAGGGCAACTGCCACTGTTCTTTAAGGAAATTGTATCTGCTCATTTTTACATTGGGTCTATCCATATGTAACTACATGCATTTCAATGGGTTACTTCTGATTTACACTGCAGGCATCGTGCATTTCCCTAGACCAACATTAACTATTTATTGATCTTCCCAGTACCCCTGTGAGGAAGGCTATTATTCCCATCATATAGACAAACAAGGATTACATTTTGGAGACTGTCTGGATCTGGTGCACACATTTGGACCTCTTTTGCCATCAATTACACTTCTTACAGCTCTTATTTCCCCCCGTTTTACCCCCCATCAGCATATGTGTGCAGGAGAATGGAGAGGAAAAACAGCACAAACAATAATCCAGGTCTAAATGCAAGGTAAGTCTCTCAGGCTTATTTCACCTGATTTCTCTTTTTTATAAACACAAAAACCTCTCAGACTTCTTAAATTTGCAGAGAGCTATTTCCAAGCTTGGCTGGTGTTCTGGTTGATGGCTCAAACTATGCCTGGAGATGGGGTAAATTTTTGGGGGTGTGTGGAGAAAGGGGTTGTTGCACCAGCAGCAAGCAGTTGCGCAGCCCTACAGCCTTGCCGCTGTGAGCTCGAGGAGTGATGGGGCAGCGGGTGGCTGCAGGAAATATGGGCTGGTATTAGCATGTGTTTGGTGTGGAAAGGGAACACAGTTGCTGTGAATTAGTAAGCAGAATGTTGAAGCTTGATCCAAAGCACAAAGGACTTCAGTGTACCTTGCATCAGGTCTTTAATAACATAATTCTTCAGTATGAGGTAAAGAAATCTCTCAACAGCACAGTTACGATTTCTTGATATACTCTAAGATGCCTGGATCTCCCACTCTGCCAGTGTGCCTGCCATGCACCAACCAAAATTACCAGCACTGCATTGTCAATGATGCTTCAGAGTTTCAGCCATTCAACAGACCTAACCAAATCTCCAGGAGACCCCCAGCCCAAAATCCTGATCTTTTTGCTTGGGCACAGGGTCATGACTTCCTTAGTTTGTCCTTGACAAGCAGCACACTGCACCCTGCGTTGGCATTTCATGGTCCCCTGACTCCCATATGTAGGATTTCCTGTTGCTACTTTTTTTCCAGCTCCCTTCTTCCTCTGGAAGGAAGCAACGGAGCTGAGTTTCTCTGAGCTGCCAGACAGGAAACCCTAACTCAGCATTGGGCCTGTGAGAGGTCCAGCAAAGACAGCACCAGCCCTCTTCACTGGCCCAGGCACACGGGAGTGGAGTACAAGTTGACAAATTGAATAAATACAATTGGCAGCTGATGTATTGATTACACCCCTTCTGAAGACAGGCCCTCTACTGAGATGAGATTCATAACACATCACATCACTTAAATGAGCCCTGAAGCATGTCCTTGGTCATGTTTTCACCATTGGTGCTTTCACGAGGGACCAACATTTTTAGGTTTTCCATGTGTGTGATCCTGCTCATGGTATGAGCCAATGCACACCACTGGTGCCAGATCGGAGTTTCTCAAAAGACAGAATTCATGACCTGCAGAAAATTCAGATTTTTCAACACTGTGATTCTTGTCAACTTCAGTGGAACTGTCCCACAGCTGAGGGTTTCAAAGCTGAGCTATATTTTGTGACAAGCTCTAGTAAATGGTTCAGCTTGCTTTGATGATGCTTCTCCAGACTGGGAGATGCAGCAGCACACAGACATGTAGGAAAGCACAAACAATAAAAGTTGCAACCTGTGGTATTAGCACATTTTATTGCAAAGAATATCAATCAGATCTTTTTATGAATAAAATGATCTGCTATAGAGATCTTTCATCAAATGACTTCATTTACCGAGTCACCCTATTTTACCCATCTTGCTCTGAGAAGACATTAGCTTGATTTGGTTTTGTTGCCAATGATGTATCTTCTCTTCCTTTTAGTTTTGCTGATCTTACTCCTATCACTCTTCTTCTGTCACCTACAGTGCCTCTCTTCAGCGCTCAGTTACTTTCTCTGCAACCTATTTCATCCTATTAGGTGGACAGCTACAACTGGTGATGTGGCCTAGACAGATTTTCTTGTTCCTGATAATAAATGGAGTGTTCAGTTGTGTAACTCTGACCTTGTGTATAATTTTCAAAGATAAGTTTTGGGGAAACAAATGGGTTAGTCATTATAGAAATATTGTGAGGCTTGACAGAAAATAACATGGCAGAAAATTATGACAGAAATAGCAGAAAGCACTGTGAGGCTCTACAGTATCTAAATTATCTTTCTATATCCCAGGATTGATAGTTTTACAATAATTCTCTAAGTTTCTAAACTTATCTCCCTTGGGCCTCCCACTGCTATTGTATTTCCCATTTTCCTGCAAAGACTCCAGTTAGGTTTATAGCTCTTTTAATAATTTTTAAAAAGCTTTCAAAATGTTTAGTCTATTTCTTATGTTATTTTCTACTAAAAATAAATATTTTGCACTAAGGATTTTTTCAGCACTTCCCAATCTCATCTCATTGTAGATAGTAATCTTTGGGAGGGGTCCAAAATAGTAGAATGATCTGCTCCAAATAATACAGCACAGGCTTGTGAGCATTTGCAATAGGTAGTGGGAAGCAAGTGGCAGAAGACAGAGGTACTGAGGAGCTTGGAGGAGGCAGGTGAGGACAGACACTCAGCCTGTCTCTGGCAGTAAGTCACAGACCAGTCTACTTGGCCTGATCCTGGTCTGCTGTGTTAGGGCAGCAGCAGCCCTATAGCAAAGGCTGGCACACACTTCAGCATGTTGGTAGGGAAAAAGCCCAGTGCTCAGAGCAAAACATACTGGGCAGCACATCCCAAAGCAAAGCCAGAGGCTGTATACCATCACCAGCATTGATGTTTGTCAGAAATCAAACATTAACAAGAAAATAAGCACGTGTATTAAGGAAGCTTGTCTCTGTCCTGTCCTACACAGTCAATTGCACTGACTGCAATAGTACGTAGCCATCCAGTCCTACTTACCACCTATTGCTGATTCTTGAATGACTAATGACACTTTAGGGTATCTGAGATATGTTCTTATTGATAGGAATGCTTGTCGACTGCACAAAGGTAATGAGATTGTTTCTATGCTGAAGGTAGTGCCACTGGATCCCTGTGTGCACATGCTGAGAGGTTTTCTGCTTCCCGTGCTGTTTTGACCAAGGCATCTTGGCCACATTACATCCAACATCTGCAGTGCACTGGCCATGTCTTGCACCAGCAGCACTCATAGTGTAGGACATCTCTTGCCTGTGTTGCCATTACCATGCTCAGTTTACCTTGTTGCAGCACCCCTACATCTGCAGGTAGTTTTGGTTTGACTGCTATTATGAACTGTGCTTATTTGTGTGTTGTGTTAGGACAACAACCCCCCAGCATGTGCTAACTGCTGGAACTCTGTGGTGGTCTTTAACGGAAAACCTCTGAATGCAACCTGTTCCACTGAGGTTGCTAAAAAGGGAAACAGTTATATACACCCTGTAGTGAGGCCCAGGGGTGGATTTGTGCAGAACAGGGAGTAAAGAAGTTTGATCCCAGGAGCCTCACTGATCGCCCTGTGACTCTCCTAATGGTTATAGTCACGGCCTCTTTCTCTCTCCCTCCTTCCCTTCCTGCCTTCTTACTGATGCTGTATTTTCCCAGGACTTTTGAAGGAGAGCTTAAATGCTCTCCTGATGTGGCACCATGAATGTAATACAGGTTGGACTGGTTTTACTATTTTGCTATGCTATTTATTCTCTGGGTGTAATTGTTGCCTCCAAAAACACATGTCTAGGCCTTAGAGGGGTCTTCTCCTTCTGCCCAGCTTTGGGGAAAGCATATGGCATGATGTCTGACTGAAGTGAGGGTAAGGAAGAGGGACCTGTCATCCCTGACAACTTCACCATGTCAAGGCAAGTGACAGGGGATTGCTCAGTACAGTGTCTGTTGAGAAGATAACTTTCCTCAGCTTTACCTGAAAGAATGAAAGCTCATTACATGCCTAACGGCAGAAGGTGTCTCTCCTGGCTTTCTCCCAGGGGCAAAGATGACCCTAGGACATAGCAGGCAGATCTGCACAGAGAATTTGCCAGTGGTCCATTAGAAATGATTGCTGAGCAAGGAAACAGCACCTTTTGTGCTGACGCCAAAAGCAGCTGTGGAAGGTGGGACAGACGCTGGGAAGAGGTAACACTTCAGCAGAGGGGCAGAGGCTCACTGGCATTTCCACTGCCATCTCTCACCTTTTATACCACTTTCTGTCTGCCCTTGAAAAAGTTACACAGGGACATGTTACCCACAGAGCATCCCTGGGAGGTGAGGGAAGATTGTGTTACGCTGGATAGTATTAACAGTTGCATCAATCACAAGCCTGGTCAAAGCAAATAGATGTCCTACTCACCCTTTATTCAGGCTGAATGGAAGATGCAATTAAATGGCTCTCATATAGTGACAGCAGGAACAGCAAAAGCCATTATCCAAAGCCGTACCAGAAGAGTGTGAGCTGAAGCACCATAATGCTCAGCAGAAGAGAGACAGGCAGAGAGGTGTGCTGGGCCTGGCTCGGAAAGGCAGGCAGCAGCAGGAGAGTGCATGGAGAGCAGCGGGGAGGAGGGGACTATGGAACATTCAGGTGTGAGCAGAGGCAGCACTCCCTGTGTCTTAAGGCTGCCGGCAGGCTGGTCTGGAAACCTGACCTGACAAATTGCCTCTGCCTGTGTCAAGGAAGCAGGTTTAGATCAAAGAAATAACTGTTCTATATAACTGATGTCACTTTTGGGGAAGGAAGAAAGCCCAGGAGAATATTGGGCAATTTGGGGGCCAAAAAGGTCCCTTTAAGCTCATCCAACACTGGGAAAAATATTATCAAATGTTCTAGAGGGGTGGGATTCACCACATGTAGATAGCACAATGTATGTGTCTGCACTGATTTAATGGCCTAAATTGTCCTTAAGTCACTAAAGAGAAATAGACCATTTTAAGGAAAGCTTCATCTTTTCCCAAAGAAGGTGTCTAAAACAGGTCAGATAAATTGGGCTTAGAACTGCCTGCTCCTCTCTATTGACTTTCACAAGAGTCTAGACAACAAGCTGAGATAGAGATATCCACACTATATATGTCTAAAGTTAGGTAAGATGAATCCCATCCAATAAGTCTCTGTGCCTCTACCTGCAGGCAAGGAAGGGAATGTGAATAGTGATGGATGAGAGAAGCATCGAATTTTCTACAAACATTCATCCACTCTTTCTCTGAATGGGCTTTGGCTGCATTCTCATGTATTTGTGCTTTTCATTAACACTATGACAGTACAAATGCTAGTGGAAGGCAAGTTTCATGCTTGCACACACAAAACTTGTGGGAAGAAGATTGTCAATTTTTTCTCACAGGCTTTTTTGCACCAAAACTGATGGCCATATTTACATTCAGCCAGGCTATCTACACAAACTGCTCTGAACTTCTGACCTCTTTAGGCACAATGAAAGATAACAAAGATGAAGGCTGTATATTTTCTTTGACAGAATTATGAAGGCTGGGACATAAGTCATTTAAGCAGAAAGGGTTGAAAGGGCCATGGGGTGCATTGGCTGCTGCAGTGAGAAGAGCACACAAACTCATTCTGTCAGAGAGCTGGTGGATGCTGATGATGAAAACATAGGTATAATCTGCATAGGAACAGGAGCAAGATATTTTCTTGCTGGTGTGTGAGCCAGGGCCAAGTCACCCTCCTAATTCTTCCTGTCATTTCTGAAAGATTCATTTCCTGATGCCTCTGCTGGAGAAATGGGCTCCGTATCCCAGGTCTCACCTTGTCCATGAATGTATCAGGAGCTGTCCCAGGGGTCAAATTCTTTTCCTGCTCACAACCCAGGCAAGCCCATCATCTTTAAAGGTCTCACAGAAGCACTAACATGAAGAAAAATATGGCCACCATCATGTTATTCTGCTTGTATTTTTGTGGGTGTCCAAAGTGTTCTTTTCAATGTATTTTAGGTATGCTTTCTGCAAAGCAGAAAAATGTCTAGCTATTTCTCAGCTGCTAGTAACATTTCAAACCCTAACATCAAGTATCTGTACACAATAGATTTTCTTTAAATAACTCTTAGCAGATGCTTGACATCTGTTTTCTCTAATTAATTCTAGCAGTCATCATACTTCACTGCATATGTTGAAAGCTTTCAAGGATGATAAGAGCTACCTACAGCATTTCAGTCCTTTGAGTTTATATTGTAAACACTACTCCATAAAAGCTTCAGGATAGTTCCTTCTGAAAAGTCAGTGAGAGAAACACAAGGTGAAACACCTGCTGAGTGTGAAAATAATGACCAAAGGAATTAGGGAGAATTATTTCAAAATGTTGTCTTTTGATTTTATTGTAGTTATATTCAGGATTAAATTGAGGCAATAGTTAGAAATAAAGAGCCTGGACTAGCAGTCCTTCCTGTGAAACTATGAAACAAAAGTCTTTTGCCCTACTGCAAATTCAAAGCAAAAGGTAGTCACAGATGCAAGAGCACAAGGAAATGAGAAGGCAATACTATCATAACTATGTACATGATGCCCCACCTCACAAACTGCACTATGGCCATCATACTCGAAGAGGAGAAATCTCTCCTGAAAAGCAATCGTCAGAAGGCGTGCCTGTGTCAGTGCTGGTCAGATCCATGCGTGCTCCCATTTCTGCACACTGGATTTAGTTGTCACCTTACTTCTACCCACATACCTGCCTGCCATTTGCCATTGTGCTCTTGCAGCCTGGAGGTTCCCAGTGACCTGGGACTGACAGCAGACTTCTGGTCCTGCCAGAGGCAACAATAATCACTCTCACTGCAAAAAAAAAAAACAAAAAAACAAAACAATATAAAATCAGCATTCCTAAAAATCTGATGCTGTTCTCTGAAGAGGAGTGTAGCCTTAAACATCACCTTTTCCTTGCCTGTAATCACCCCTTGTGTAGTTTGTAAACAGGACAACAAAGACCATTCAGATAACATGTTAATGAGTAAAAGAGTTTGCTGAGATCCTTTGGGATAAAATGTCTGATGCTGCGTAAAACTTGCTAGATGCAAGTAATTGAAAAATCTCCCTATGAGTCATTCCTTGAACCACACCAGTCACCTGGCAGACCACATAAGCCCTGTCCCATTGGTCCCGTTATCCCCAGCAGCAGGGCTGGCAGTGAGAGGCTGAATTCCCCGGGGACTGTGGAAAGGGTGCAGGGAGAGGAATGGGGAGGAAGGTCCCAGTTCCACACATAGTGCCTGTGCACTGCCTCACTGCTCAGCTGGGACTCTGGGGTGGCAGTTAGTGCCTTGTACAACACGGGTTGCTGAGCAAAACCACTGCCCAAACCTTCCTCTGTCAGTCTCTAATGTCTATTTTAAAAAGTCCTAACTCACCTCTAGTAACTCTACAATGCTCTGCAAGTGGTGTACCCCAGGCTTTTTGCTTTGCTTTGGGGTTTCTGGTGTTCTGTGGTTTGTATGCTAGGTACACTGGATTCAGAGCTGAAAAGCAGCATGAGGGTAAGGCACAAGTTGTTAATATTTGTTGTTTTTTCCCCTTGCAAAATACTTACAGTGCCCATTTCCATGTAAATACCTTCCAAAGTCTCTTCTCAATGTTAAGTGTCCAATAATGGCAACAAATCCCAGCAAAGATAGCATGTTACAAGGATACACAGTAAATCAGACAATTTAATGAATTCATAACCTTTCATTTTATTTCCTTCCTGTGAGATAATTTTAGCCAGTGTCAATGGGATTTGTAGGAAAGGGGAATGAATAGTGATCTTACCTCAACCAATAAAACAAAATCCTAATTTTCTGTCTTTTATCTTTTCCCATTCTTTTGTGCGCCTCTTTGGCCTTGTCAAAACATATCGTTCAGTTAGAGACTAAAAATATTTTCCCATCGATTGGGGTTATTGATTTTTTTTAATCTGTACTTTGGCTTAGAGAGCTCGGGTGAAGGGTGAAAGTTCACCGGCTTAGTCCGCTGTTTTATCTGGACAGCAGAAGAATGTATTGGCAGCAGATTTGATTTACCTTGTTGGTCAGCTGTAGTCACTCCAAGCACTGCAGACAAGCAGCAAGCATATTTTGCTGTCTATTTTATTGTACACTGAAGTTCTTGAAGGTCCAACCTCTCTATTGATTTATCTCTCAATTTCCAGTGGCCCGTGTTTCCATTGTTATTAACATAAATGTATCAGAAATCAGATTCCCTCTCAAAGATATATTGATCATTTATGAGCTTTGAAGAAAGTCTGACATGTGATGCTATACATTTTGATCATTCACTAAGTCCACAAGACTCATATATACTGATGAATAAACAAATACAGAGAAAAGTAGATTAGGATGGTATATCTTATGGTGCAGTTATAGAATAGGACATGGATATATCTGGTGTTAATACTGATTTTTTTTCATACTAAAAAAAGGGTTGTCAGGAGCAAATGTTTGTCTAAGTCTTCAAGAGTTGTGGTGGAACTGCTGCTAAGTTATTCTGGAACAATTTTAAAATAAACTATTATGAAAAGATAATAATGAAATAATGATTTTATTATGAAATATAAACAGCACTATACAGTACAAACTATTTCTTTTTCTATTCTGTCTGTAGGATGCATTGAACATGCTAAGCCCTTTTCTGACAAGACTTGTTTGAAGCTTTTCATATACTATTTGTTACATGGGTAGTGGGTATATAAATACATACAGGGGTATATTCTTGTCCTAGGAAATGATTTTTTGAAAGAGGTCATTAGCAAAGCCTTGTGCCTAGCCAGTATTCTATGTCACAGTGAGTCCTGCTAGTTCAGGGACTTCAGGGCTTCATGGGGAAGCCCTGCCAGAAGAAGCAGTGAGAGATCAAGGAGGTAGGAAGGAAAAATGTCTTTGAATCATTCTCCTCTGAAGAAAAACTGTGCCGATGGAAAATATATCTGACTAAAATGATTAAACTATGCCTTTCAGACAAGTCTGGCATGCTAAAACTGCAAACACTAAGCAAGGACATTTAGCAGGCTCCCTGAGCACCCTCTGATGAGTGGGTGCTGCAAATCAGTGCATAAATTCAAAGGTAATTTAGCTGATATCTAGATTTCTTAGACAAATTCAAATTCATTAGCTATATAAACATAGGGTAACTCTGAAGAAAGTCTATGTTACTGCAGTGCCAATCGCTTGTTAGCCTCATTGGGTTTTGGAGCATCTTTCAAACACTTCAGGAATCCTTTAGCCAGCAGTCCTTTGATCCAGCATTGACTTGACCACAACTACTTGAAGTACTTTCTACAGCTCAGAGTGCCCTTTCTCTAGCCATCCACTCTGCCCCTCCAACTTCTCTCATACAACCTGTGGCCATCATTGTTCAGCAGATGGGGACAGCCTTTTCTGTGGGTACCTACATAGTCAGGGTCCTTCATTATCCATTTGAAATGAATCTCTGTCACAGGCACAAAGTCACAAGTCCTAACACTTTAAAGACTAAATGGCCTTTTGCTATCTCTTCATTAGCTGCCTCCCTCTTTCAGCTAGCCAGGTGCTTTCAGCCTGCCTGCCTGCCAGGTGAGGGACAAGCAAGCTTTCCTTTGCTGTAGGCAGCATGAGTGTGCAGGCTTACGGCTAATTTATGTGGAAGTTTATTTTGCTACAGCCCTCTTTTGGGGGGGAGGGAAAAATGGGGAGGGTTGTTTTCCTCTACCCAGCCATTACCTTCTCAGAGGCAGTGAAGCAAAAGGACCTTTCCAGTAAGGATTTGAATGAGGAGAGCACTGTGACCTTGCAGATGACAAGTAAATGCTCATGCAGTGAGCAATGTCAGTTCCCCATCCTCTTTGTGGCTGGAAACATCCTGGAGGGCTCTCTTAGACAAAATGCATTTCCCATCGCAAACCAGCTTCCTGCATTCTGGATAGTTTCTAGCTCTGGCAGCAAATGCTCCAAATCTGTGGTGTCAGTTTTATTTTAGGTTTTACTTTTGCCAATAGTGCTGTGTTCTTGAATTTGACTTTGCTCCACACTCCAAAAAAGCATGCACACTGCCTTTTCCCACTCACTTTCTCACCTTGGGCTCACAAGAACAGGAGGATGCCTGAATATTGTCCTGTCCCGTCCCAACCCCTACAGGCTTCTCTACATGACAACAAACCACAGCTGGAACCACAGACTGAACTTCTTTCACTGCCACTTGCTGTCATGACTTGCTGTGCTTGCTCACTTTCACAAGGGGTTGTTTTCTGCTGCATTTATTTCTTCTTATTTTTCTTCTATTTTTTTTTTCCTTATTGCATGCAAAGGGAACAGCTGGAAAAGGCTTTTTTTCTAGGAGTAGGGGAATCATATCAATATTGCATAATCTATCTCCATTTTCAGTAAGTCTTCATTAGATAGCCATACAGGGATCCCCAGGTGACACATAATAAAGCCCCTCTCCATGACAGAAACATACCCATTAACAAATTTTACATTTTCCTGTCTTCCGCTACTCACCACAGAAGCAATTTCAGTAAGTAAGAGCCTGATTAAGTCTTTGCAGGACTGGAGCACATGCTGTCAAAGGAAGCACCATCAAAACTAAAGGAATGAGTTATGGGGCATTTTCTGGCTCTATAAATGCTTTTCTAAAATTCAAGTAACTGGACACAACAGACTGTTCTGTTTTGCAGTTGTGACCACTGTCCTCCTAGGTGCCCCTAAATCTGAATCTCTTTGTTACCTACAGTAGATAAGATACAGAAATGATTGCTCAAACATACTGTATCAGAGACCTTTGCACAGGGTATTGCTACTGCAAAAACAATCAGTACCTACAAAAGCTATTTGCTTTGCCTAGGAAACAGCAGGAGCTGGACATGACGACTCACACCACACCAGACAATGTGACTGCCTGGTATCTCAGAAGATAGTGTATTCCATTATTGTACTATATGATCCTAAATACTGTCATAAACTGCTAATACACTAATGTGTTCATAGTTTATTGATTGATACTGGGAATACTGTTCTGGGTTAGTCTAGCTCATTTGTAATACTGCATATAAGCAGAATTTCTTGGAGCATACGACATGGAGGAAAGGGATTCCACACATACTTTATCTTATCATTGCAGCATTAATATTACAGTTTCTTTTATAGTGTAATAAAAATAATTTTATTTATAAATCTCCTCACTCTTTTCAAGCATTTGGGACAGCACACAAAATTCCAGAAATAATTCAAAATGCATTAAAAATTATATTAAAGGGCCACAGCCTGAACGTTTTAATAAAAACCTGATCAAGGGAGAGGGCGAGAGATGTTATTCATCTGGGCTCAATAACAACCAAACTGAAAACACTGTTAAAATATTTTGAATGTTTTTAAGACAAGGAGACGGAGACTGAGGGAGACCTGGAAAGGAGGAGGTGCATTGGGCCCCCCTAGTGAAATGGCTTTGGCTGCAAGCAGGGCAGCAGGGAGAAGTGCAGGCCACATCTGGATAGGATCAAGGGGTCCTCGTGCCATACTAAGATTCAACATACACTGCGTGGTGCTATTAGGGGCCCTAATTCTCCTCTTCCCACCCAGGCTGGGGTAGGTGCATGTGTGCTGCTTCCACAGGGCTGCGGCTCACTGGAGCCCAGTGCCACTGATTTTTGCCCTGGTAAGTGTCCCATTGGCCATCGTCCCATTGGCCATCAAGGACAGCCTAGCATGCAAGGCAGGACATAAGCAGGAGTGCCCTATCCAGGGGGTTGTTGCCTATCTATTCAGTTTATTGCTAAGCAAGAGTTTGGATTCAGGCAGTGTTCATACTGCTCCAGGACTGAGAAATGCAAGGATTAGACTGCTTTACCATTAGTGGGTCAGACTTTCAGACTAGACTGGGCACCCCCAGTGAGCTGGGCATGGTGCAGCGGGGAGCTTGTAAGCAAAACATTTGTTGTGCACTGCACAACCTGCAGGTAGCAGAGAAACCTGCCTGAATGGATACCACAGCAGCTGAGCTGAGCAAGAGTATGCACTGCTACTGTGCAGCCCAACAACCTGATCAGGATGTAACCTGCAGGGACCATGCACAAGGCGTAGCTTTTGAAAGCTATACATTCCTAAGCACAGTTTCTCCACTGAGATATACATAGACTAAATGCTGTTCCTTTGGAGACATTAGGTTTGACTTGATGACCTTAAAAGTCTTTTCCTACCTAAATGATTCTATGATCCTGTCACTGGAAGGCAAAATCTGTTGTTTTCTTTTAAGTGCTTGAAGTTGCTTGCAGAGTTACCAAAGCTAACAGCATTCTGATTTACAGACAGACTTCAGTCTGGTCCTGATTCTCAGAGCCTGTGAATGTGTCAGCCACGTGTCTATAGCACGTTCTTATACAATGGTTTTGTGAAAAGAGCATTCTCTTTATACAGTAAAGTATGAACAAGTAAATGTGAGCAGTGCTCATGGCACATGGCATCAGCACTAACTCTCAGATACTATTGATACATACTCTACATTTGGAGATTGAAGATATCTTTTATACCCTACTAAAATATATTATTGAAGGTGTAACTGGTTGCACAAGAACTGCAAATGTCTTTCAGATTGAATTTGATAAGTGTAATTAGATATTGCGGGGCTTACCTTGTATTTTAGCATCTAGGATAGTCTACAGTAAGTAACATAAGAACATTGTTAAAGAGAAAAGGTTTTCTCTGGGAGGTTGGGCATGTGAAGCAGGGGTTTGCAGTGTTGCATGCTGTCAGTCAAAATTTGCTAGCAATGTCAGTGAAGGTCAGAGTCCCAATATCTCTGCAATCAAAGCTGACAATGACACATTCAGTAGGTAGATGTGAGGAAGGTACTTTTCCACTTATAGTTCTGAAGTAGTAAGTGAAAAACTAGAACTTTTCTTTTAAATATACTGCAGATAGAGCAATGTAGGTTTGGATTTTCTTCACTGAAAAGAGACAGGAATAATAAAATGGAAAATGAAGAACTAGGACCTGTCATTTTAACTAATTATGCATACCCAGGTTTAACCCCAGTTCTTGTAATGACAATACCCAGCATCCTGCACTTGGGCTCAAATCCTTCTGCTCAGAAATACAGTGTTCATTTTTCATCAAGGAAAAATAGAATCTTGTTGAATATGTAGCTGTAAGCACAGATATCTCACAACTGATTTTATAAAAGTGAATTCCCGATAGAGGAGAGAAGCATTCACAAGAGAAAGAAGAAAACAGAGAAAATATCTTGCAATATGAGTTTCACACATTCACCCTGGGAATTTGGCACCCAAATAGAAATCCAGAAGAGCTAAAATGGCAGTATAAATCACCTGGCAATTTGTTATGGAGTGATTATATATATTTCAGAAGATGTCACACAATATAACTGCATTAATTAAAATGGAATTAATGTAGGGAATCTTGCCATATCTTGCAATATATCAAAGGATAATTTGGAATATGACTTTTGTCCCCACTGTAGGGCTCCAAGGGTACTCCCTACTTCGGCAACAGTTGCTGGCTTAAGCTCTTGTTGGTTTCATTATCAGCTGCAGTGAATTTTGAAAGAACCATTTCTTTTTTAAAGACAAGTAACCAATAAACACTGTGGACATTACCCTAAAGTCTTTCGATGTATTTTTGTGTTCACAAGGCTACTACTACTACAATGTGGATTTCAGTTTTCCAGCCAGGGATAAATATTAGGAAGAAGTATTACTTAGGGGACATGGATGCTGTATGCGATTTCTTTTGTTTCAAGTAAAAATTGTCCTCCTTTCACCAATAGAGCAGGTAGAGGTTACAAATACCTTTTAAATTCCAGTACTATTAACATTCAGAAGGAAGGAGCATCCTGATAAAATAAGGAGCTAGGCTGAAAGAATGTGAGGTTCTTAAAATCAGTTCCTATGGGGAATCTTTTTATGTGCTTTCTTGTTTTTAGCACCCTTAGGACTGAACTCCCTCAGTTCTCCACCTTCAGTAAAAGTGAAGGGATGGAGAAAAGGAGAAAAAATGATGCATCAAATATTAAAACACTAAAACACCCAAAAGGAGTTGCACTGATTATGCTATGTGGATAAAACTGTAGCAGCACTGCTTGATCTGAGACAACAGAAAGGTACACAGAAAAAGTAACTTCTCATCATCAACAAAGAAGTTCATTAGAACAAGAGAAACAGTGTGATTCCCTTAGCTGCTTTATCTCTCTCTATTATTCACTACGAAATTCTGCTAGATCTCATCTTTGATGGTAAAAAGTTAAGCACTCTGTGCTTCTGCTAAGTATTCTGGAACAACTTTTGAAATAACAGCAGTGTGAGCACTCTTATATCCAATGGTGTCTGCTTTTATAGATACCATTTTGCTTGTTGCCCTTAAACATTTTTCCAGGCTGGATGAGACAAATTCTGTTCTTAGATGAAAACAGTTTTTGCTTAGGAGAGTGGGAGCTACATTCACATGCATCTGATGGCTCGGTTTGGCTCTTAGCCCAGGAGTGAATTTTTTCTTAGATGATTTTAGAAATCAGTTCCACTGCTTAAATCTGGTTTTCTCTACAGCAAGGATAACAAAACCTCCTAAACCAAGTAATCTAATTAAGATGCTGTGTAACTGCTATGATAATCAGCAGAGCTTCTATTTATTTCTAAAACAAATGTTTCCTTTGCTATACAGCATTTGCAGTGAGGTAGTGAGTAAAGAGCAGTCTCCTGCTGTGCCTGGCACTGTAAAATTGCATGCTGTAGAAGAGAAAGCTTCCCCCAAAGAATTTAAGGCTGCAGTAGGTGACTTGTCCACTTTTTGCAATGTGACCCTTGCAATTAAGGCCTGGCCTACACTCGAAAGCATGGAGAGTGTTGTTTGATATTGGTTTAATTAAATTGGAGCAACTTTTGCATGGGAGTATTCCCACATTGGTTTAATTTGTGTTGATGAATTTACAGGCATGAACTAAACTTGCATAATCGGTCTTAGGCCAACATAAAAAAGTACAAGCACAGAAATTGCACCAGTTAGCTAAATGGATATAAATTAACCTTGAAGCCCTCTCTGAGCAGAAGGAAACCTCAGAAATACTATATATCTGCAGAGAAAAGCATCCAAACAGAGCAGTTCTATTTATTATTTAAGGATTAACAATATAAGATTAAAAAGATGCAAATCCAATACAAAAAGTTTTCCAAAGTTACTCTGTGTTGAAAACTACCTATTTAAAAAGTCACACTTTCAAATATAGAGTTTGGAGATGCAAGTCAGCTCACACTAACCCCCATGGCAGGAGCTCCTGGGGAGCTGGTACAGCCTATGCTGCTCCATGTGTTCTCACTCCCTTCAGCACCTCCTGTTCATCCTGGCATGGAGCTGGACCTACACCACACCACCACCTCAGTAACCCCCCAGAAAAGAGGAGTGCAAGGAGCAAGACTGTTCTCTGTCCTAGTTGCAGACACTGAATAATTCATCTCAGATGTAACAGGACAATGGAGTTCTGATCAGGTGCATACACAAGTGTTAGAACTTCATGTTTAGTAGAAACCCACCTGTTCCACATAGCTTTTATAGTAATCAAAGATAAGAATCCAATCATACTAATTTCACCAGCAAGACCAAAAGGGACAGTATAAAGTAACAGCATGACAAGAATTGAGAGCAGGACTATTACAGTATTTAGATTATAGGGAAAGATGTAAATTACAAATAATGAAGGAGAAGTATTGCAGAGATCTATAATCTCTGTTTGAAGATCAACAGCAGGCTTTTGAAATGCCAAAAGAATTACACTCATGACAAGGTAATGTCACAGTGGGAGAGGAAAAATAGTGACAAATAGTTTGTCAGAAAGGTAAGAAGGATTTGATGACCTCTCCAGCTGGGGCACTGGATAGTCCTTTTATTATTGTGGTTTGCAAGGCTCTGGATGGAGCTGGGCAATTGTACTTTGATAGCAGTTGTTCAAATTAAGAAAGAAGTTCATTTTGGCTGGACCATGCATCTTATCTTGTGCAGTCATCTGCTGAACTGCTTGAGGGATATTTTCTTTCTGTGTTAATGGAAAATAAAAATTTCTTATAATCATGTGAATGCACTTGGTTGGAACTTCAAGATAAAAGTATTTGTACACCCATCTTGCATGTCCCCCCTGCTCCTTTCTGCTGGATATTTTCAGAGATCTGATCAGAGATCAAGAAGGATATTTTATGGTGGAGCTGAACAAACACACACTGTTAACAGCTTAGCAAACAATGAATATGCAGTGTATAGTTAACGTGAAAAGATCAACTTGAAGACTAAAATAACTGGCACACTTGTCAAAACAGGACTGTTTGTAGACAGTTGACAAACAGAAAAAGAACAAATAACTGTACCCCGTCATTTGCTACAAAGTTTGTACCCTCTAATTTCTAAAGCCAAATAAACCCAACCACTTCCATATCAATGTGTCTGATGAACAGCCTCAGAGCTGAGGTAATGTGATTTGTTATCTGTTGAATACTGCATATTTGTTGTGAAGATTATGGATTGATTTATTTATTTAAAAATGGTGTACTTGAAATGTGTTGGCTTGTGAATGGTTTTGAGCAATATTTTTTATTCACAAAAGAAACACATGTCAGTGTGGGCTGTTCACACAGATTTTGTGGTGCCTTGCTTTTCAAAAGGTGCAAGATTCCTTCTGAGGGCAACAACTTTGTCTCACCTGGTCCATCAGCACCCACCACTAGTCAAATGCCAACACTACCATCAGCTAATCCAAATAACACAGTAATTAGTGTGCATGAGAAACTGAATCCAGACACCATTTATTTCACATAAGCCAACAGTCATGGGACCAATCAACTTCTATACTTTGCTAATCTAGACTACTGGCAACCCATAAAGCTCCATATCTTAAAGACAATCAAGAAACCTTATGGTCCTCTTCAGTGATACTTTAAAAAACAGCTAGATGCTAACACTGGACAAATACCAGTTTCTTATGGGTAACTTGTCCTTTTTCAACAATACTGCACAAGAAACATGTTCATATGTAAGATTCACAGCTGGCTGACATTTGTTCATCTCCATAGACTATGAAAAAGTAGAAGTTGTTTCACCATAAGGGAAAGGCAGTACCCTCTTTCCATCTACCTACTTTACATTTCACTTTTCATGCCTGTTTACTTTTCCTTCTTTACACTTTTCCCTTTCTGCTAGTACCTACTCTTGTGTGAGACGGACTACCACTTCCCTTTCAGGTGACGAACATATGGTGCCAGCAACATCTTGCTCTGCCTATCACAGTCCTTTACTCCAAGTGTTGGCTGGATAGCTCACCTCTGTTGGGTTTTCACTTTCCTTCAACTGCTCATCTGCCACAATACCTTAGAAAACATTGTTAGCCAGGCAGTCAGACTGAAGAAATTATTTTACAATTAGATTTGCTTTTGCTGAATATTCTGAGTACTTTCTTCCATCTGAGAGAGTTCATGATCTCTGTTCCCTAACTGTTGACATTTTACCTGCCCTTTCTTCCATTCTCAGCTCTCTTTCTGTCATTCATGATTCTGATTCCAGAATGACCTATTACCATTTGTCTTTTATTCCTGCACAGTTTAGAAATAATATCTTATATGTTGATATCTTTATTCCTCTACCTTTTACATTCCTCTAAGCCCTTATTCAGCATTGCAAATTCTTTATGTGGAGCAGCAACTCAGCTGCACAGCTACTTCTGCCTCCCCACACAACTCCCTCAGTAACCAAGGGCATGCACTCCTCTGCTTGTCCCTGGGCCTGTCAAAGGAGAGCATCGATCAGATGCTGATTTTGCAGTGGGCTGAGGTCAGGCTTGCATTTCTGCCTGTGGGCTTGGGGGAAAGCTTGGCCTCATGGAGCTGTATGCAGGAGCATTCAGCAATGCTAAAAGCAGGGACTATCATTCTTGCTATAGGTGGTGTCATACAGTAATGAGCCTTGCTGGAACTCTCAGAAGAGGGACCTTGGAAATCTGCCCCCTTCTTCAGGCAGCTCTGTCTCCACTGAAATATCTAAGGTTGTTTTAAAGAGAGCTACTGAACATGGGAAATGCCACCCAGAGCTGCAGATTGTGGAGTCACTGGTGAAAGAAGGAAAAGTCCTTTCATTTAAGTACAAATTTTAATCCATTGCTGGGGCAAATGGAGGGTGAAAATGCATTAGGTAAGGTTACAAGTTTGCTTGACTCAGCTAATCAATAACTAAGTAAAGAAGATTCTCTAACCATGGAGAAAACATATTTATTCACTTGCATAGGAACTAGGAGGTGCTTCCAATGATGCTTTGTATACAAATGTCTTTGGACCTTGTTCAAATAATGCTCTTTGCATTAAACTGCACACTGTTAACCTCAGTATGGTAACTGATGACAGCCTTCTCAGTGCTTAGTTAAAACAAAGCAGATATGTCTAAGAGTAAATGAGCTAAACTGCACAGAGAACACTTCTGCAACTGTTCACAGGTAGTTTTTTCTGCACAGCTCATTAGCTATTTAGCACTGTGAAATGCAGTTATTCTCTGTTCCCACTACAGTTTTAATTGAGAGCTTATGACACAGCATTGTTCAGGGAAAGACTGAAACAGCTTTTTCCTCATGGCTGTAGGACACAGGGTCTATTTTTTGCCCTTAAAAAAATCTAATTCTTTGTACTTTTCTTTTTTGTACTTTCAATACATGACTCTCCAAGGGCTTAATATCTTAATGTCCCTTTTACAGAGCAGGAGAATCAGTCAAAGACTAAGTAATCTGCGTAAGAACACAGAGGAAGACTGTGGCAGCATCACACTGAGACCTGAGGTCTCCAGAATCCTATTACTATGCTCTAACCCCAAGACCATCTTGCTTTTCTTAAAAGCTTTGCTATTACATTCAAGCATACAGAGACTCAGATGGAAACAAAAACAGAAAGCATAAACTCAGCATGCTAATGACTGCAGATACTTTGAAATAACAGAAGAGCAAACATACCAAGTTAGATCAGTTTGAACTGAATGTGGATAGGACATTCTAATATAATGCATTTATATCTATTTACAAGTACTAACCCATTAGTCAGTGGATTAAAATATTCCAGAAAACATAGATGAGTGCTCTTTAATACCCAGTGGTTCAGGATTCTTTTTCATGAACACTGATGATTTTGAATGCATTCCATGTCTATGACTTTATAAGTAAAATCTGCTGGATTATAAGAATAACATTTCCCTTAAGAGATATTCCCTCTTTCCCTGTGACAAGTTTGTTCATCCTCAAAGTCCTGATAAAAGAGCAAAAGCAAAGGTCACTGACATCAGAAGTTACAGAGTGATGTGGTAGAAATGGGTCTGGAAACACATGAAGTTATTCTCTACCTTGTCATCAATGTCATGGATAGACATTGCAAAATCTAACCACACTGCTCAGAAGGACTCCGGCAACACACAAGCAGAGCTCCTGCATGTTGGGAACTCCTGTTCAATAGATAGATAGATAGATAGATAGATAGAAAACCAAATGTGAGCTGTTTTGCTGTGTTGCAGACACATTATTTTAATTCCATGCCTTCTTGATTCATGTTCTTAGGCCTTTTATTCTGTTGGTCTGTATCACTGGAGTCAGTCCACTGGAGTGGCTTTTTATGTCACCTGAAATTCCCACTATCAGCGGAGGCAGGAAGATATAAAGGACTTCCCCATGTGGGGGACAGAGGGAAGTTAGGTAAAAAACAAGATAAAAAGAGATAAAAAGACATAATGAGGAGATAGAAAGGGGCCTTTGGGGAAGTTCACAACACCTTTGTTTGAGTACGTCTGGAAAACTGCCTCCTACTTCCAAATATCCAGAATAGCAGATGAAGTCCAACATCCAAGTAAGGCATTTCACAGTGTAATGAAGTAATGACCTCAGAATACGGTTCGTTAAGAGATTGTTGTATATACACCTGCTATGCTACACTATTCATCATGCCCAGAAGGCTCTGCATGACTTGATCCCTTTCATCATAGTTCAGCCTCTGTTGCAGGTGACTGTCACGAAAGAAAGAAAAACAGATTTTCAGAACAACTCAACCAGTCACCAGGTACTTGGTCTGGAACTGCACTCACAGGAGCTGGGTTTGTTCCAAGGGCTTTGAGCCGAGAACTACAGTCCTGTTGTTCTGCACACTAACAGCAGAAAGCACAGTTCATGCCTTAAATGTTATCTATTTGAAGCTGTTCTTACATTTAGGGAAGTAAGGGAAATTGAAGTTTGGGCTTCTTCAGATAATAATATGAATGGTAGTTTATTTCAGGGAATTATCTTTTTGTGTGACTAATATTTGTTCATTTGACTGTTCTCTGGAATTGCAAGCAGGGCATTTTGAGATGTCATTGCACTGCTAAGTGCAATAGAAGCTGCAGAGTGAGTAGCTAAATACCCTCAGGAAAGCAAACACACAGCTAATGACAAACAACTACTGCTCTACTTTGAGGATTTACCGTGACAAACAGTTAAAACCAGAAGCAGAGTTTCTGAAAGTGAGGAGCCTAATTAACTTCAAATTTAACTTATTCTGCCACGTTTACCTAAAAGAGCATTTCTGACTCATGAAAGGTGCCTCATCAACTTAACTGGGAACATGGAGGGAAATAAGAGATACTGTCTTGAATAAGGGTTTGTTTCTGGAAGCATGTAATGTCTGTGAAAAGACCAAATCAAAGGGTGAATAGTGTCTCCCAGTCTTATTGTGCACATTGTAGTTTACCACCCTGCATTTGTTTTAAGGTTTACCAAGGGTTTGGATTAAATTCACCCAAATGAAGACTTGCTATTCAAGGCTGCCCCTTGGCAAAGAGGGGTTTTGCATTCATTAATATTGCCTTGGGATGAAGGAAGGAACAGGAGAGCCCTGATTGACCTTAGACATTTATAAAGGTAATCTAATTTGTGCTCGTTTGCTACTTTTTCATTAAAGCCACTCCTGGAATGTTTCTTATCATGAGTTGTTCTTCCCTTGAGAAAAGTTTTAACAAATAGACCAAATCCAGCACAGAGCTGGCCCAGCAACTGCACTCCTTACAGGGATGTGGAAATGCAAGCTTTGTAGAATCTGTGATCCAACCTGCAAAATTAGGAGCTTAAAGTCAGATCCAGGGATGCCTCCAGTCAGACAAGTCAGCCGTAGCCAGGACATGGCTCATATTACATCCACATATGAATTACCATGGCTTATGAAGGACTGACTGAATATATTTTGTTCACAGAGGTCAGCTGCCCATTTTGCAGCAGGCACATCCTAACAACCACTGTAGGTCTGCATATGCACAGAGGGAAGAGCAGTAAAGCTGGTCCTCAGTACTGGAGCTTTCTCACAGCCATACAGCTGAAGACGTAGTTCCAGAAAGCCCCTGCTCAAGAAATAGGTGATGACCAAAAGAAATGTTGCAGTTCTCAGAAACGCTACCACTGCTTGGCAGGAACTTTCTTTGTTTCCCTGATTTAAAGTAGATTTGTTATACCACAGATTAACTGCATCCATTTAGGGAAGAAATGGTCTTGAATCATTGTTTCATCTTAGGAACCACAGGTGATGTTGTACACAGTCTGTTTACAACCTCAGGGGTTAGTGAAAATGAAACCAAACTAAGAAAATGCAGACCATTGACCAGAACGAGACCTGCCAACATTTCCTTCTTTAATCTCTTAACCAAACAATACAACACATGACAGCACAATGCTGAGGATGAGGTTTCACAGCCTGCTGAGAATGCCAGTTTTTGGTTAAAAAGAAAAAAAAGAATATTCTGTCCATCCTATTTACATATTGCACGTTAAATAAGCCCTGCAAGGTATCATGCTTTGAAACGGACTTATTTTTAAAGAAATGTAGATTAATAATCCTCCTTGCTTAAAAAATGAGCTCCAATATTTGTGCGAATCGTAGAGTGAAAAAAATCAATGTGCTATCGACTGCTGGGGATGATCACATTCATTTTGCCCTTTGTGGTTGGTGAAATCCATGCTGCAATTACAGAGACAGGCTGGCAGCAAAGAGCCTCAGTTGGGCTTTCAGCTCCACATTAATCCAAAACTCACCATTTTAATGCAGATATAGATTGCCATGAGTCAATAGCTGACTACTTGAATTGTGAAGTAGCAGTTCCATGCTATATTGGCAGCACTGGCTGTTACAGTATCTTCAAGTATTTTGAAATTTCAAAGTGTTACTCCATGAAAGTGAAGAGCGTGACTGACACCACATCAGAAGGGGACTGCAGTGTTAATGCTATTATCATAAATGGGAGAATGTGGAATAAAGACATAATACTACAAATAATCCTCAGGTAGGTCAGTAGACTTTTCATGGGATACAATACACACATACCCTTGTTCATGTCTTAATGCCTTAATGCATTATCTCACCAAGTACCCCAAGTGTTGAATTTTTATAATATAGTTCCTAGTTATCTCTCATTTACACAATTCCAAACAGAGATGACTTCACCAAAGTCAGAGGGATTACTCTGCATTTATAATCTGGCAAGCGAGGTCAGAATTTGGCTTTGAGTAGCAATTTCCTTTTTAGCAATCTGTCTGTAACTAAGAACTGAATTTTGCCACTAAATTTGTGTGAAGAATTGGGGAATCTACTAAGCGGTCAGCCTCTCTTTTATAACACATTAAGTGCAGGATGAACTTAGAAGTCTATTTTACATACAGTAATCTTCACATACCTTAATGACACTGACCTCTTTTCTACCACATCCTCCTAAAATGGTGAAACGTGCACTAACAGATCCCTGCACGCAATGTGCTATGGCTATCATTTATGGTGCACAAAAGCAGAGGCAATTCAAAGCCTACTGAGCTCCGTGGAAATGCTTCCATTGATTTTACTGAACTATGCATGTGTGACTGCAGACAGCTTCACTGCTGAGGCAAACACCAAACCTGTGCTCGGGAGGAGCTGGCTGCTGGTGTGCCAGGGTTTGATCTCAGAGCATGAAGGCTGTGCTGTGCTGTGCTGTCCACACTACCAAGCAGCCAGGCTCTGCTTTCTCTGTGCTGCAGTGTGCCTGTGGATCCAAGAGTCACTGTGCAATTTATCTGTAACTATTTTTAATGCTAATTTCAGAACTGATAAATATTTACAAATTTCCCACCTAGTGCATGATGGTGGCATTTAGGGACATACTCTTACAGGTTTGACATTGATCACATTTACCTCATCTATACCTAGATCTATTTTCTGTGTTACAGGTAGGAAAAAGAGAGGAGTATGCTAGGGCCAAGCAACAAGCTCAACTTTGTCAGATGCAGAATAATGTGAGCAGTCATTTTTGTTACCAGGGTAACCTGTGAACTCAGTAAGATTGATTAGCACATGTAATAGTATCAATAATAAAAATAATAAAATAGGTAATATAAAGGGAGTATGACTTGATATTTTGCTGCAAGATGAGACATACACACTCAAAAGAAGCCATTTTCCTTTGTTCATGTCTGAAACACAGACTCATTTGATGTTGGTAAGCCTTCCTGTGGCTTTAGATTCATAACGATGAGTCCTGAGCAGAATATGCACCTATAAGGCTTTGTGGAGGATTTGTAAAAGAAAAAGATTCACCCCGGTGTTGCATATTGGTATTCTGTGTGGCTTTTCATAGCATACCTAATACATCTTAACAGTCTTCCTTAAAAACATTATGAGATTGGAGCAAGGATCTTAACTTTGCCTGCAGAAGAAAACACTGGTTCTTGCAGCTGACCTCTAGCTGATGGCTTGTTATATATGAAAGTCTCATGAAATTCAAAATCTGATATAGTTTGGAAATGAAGATATTTATATCTCAGTTATAAACAGACTGGAATGTATGTTTGGAAACAAACTTTGCAGGTTTTCAGTTGCTTAGATAGATAGAAGTGAGCTTTCAAATGTTTTACTTTTGATTTCCTGAAGCAAATATAAGGGTTTCCATGAAGATTAGAGTTTATCTCAACTATAATAGATAACAATCATAATCTCATTAGTATCAAGAATCAGCATAACTGTGACACTGGTTTCACTGAACACAGTGAGAGAGGACATGCATGGAGAAGCTAAGGGTCTTCCATAGGAACACTTCCATTAGCTGAGACTGCACAAATTATTAAGGTTTTCAGATTCTGGTTCTCTCTTGGTGAAACTGCTGTGATATAAAATCCCAGATAGAAAGAGCTCACAGCCACAACATTTCAACAGCAGTTGGAATATTAATAAGTAAATGGAAAAACTGCTTCAAACCAACAGGAAGAGTTTTTCACCTTGACCTTGCTACCTGAATAGTTTTCATTAATTATGAGTGGAGTTCATAATGATGGCCATTATGTGGAGACTATAAAATTAGACCCTGTTTTTACAGCCTGCAAAAACAAACTACAAAGTCTGTCCCAAGGAGCTTGTAATCTTAATAGAAAGCACAGACAAAAGGAATAAGGTGCTGAATGTACAAACAAACCATGTCCAGAAGTTACCTGTGCAGATTTTGGGGGAGGTGGGAGGTCAGTTGTGAGGGTTTAGGTTAAGTGGGGACAGCACATTGAGTGGAGGAAACCACACCTGACTCACAGCTCATGTTGCAGCAAAGCAGTGGTTGGTGAAAAAGACAGAAAATACCCAAAGAGAACCAAGGCCAGGGTTCTGCTGCTCTGGCTCCTTTGGGCTTCTGGCCTCTGCATCTTTTCCTTTTCTTTCTGAGGACTATTTTGGAGATGTTGGTTTGGTTTTTCCCAGTGCAGCTGAGTCCTTTCCCTTCTCTGGGAGGGCACCAGCCTTCCTTCCCCAGCCTCTCCCCAAAGCCTGCCAGGGACAAGCCCAAGGAGAACACCTACGGAACTTCCCCCTCCACTTCTTTCTCCCTGTTTGTACCGCTTCAGCTATTACATTTTCAGATCATCCAGCTTGATGACTGATTTTGAGACACTTAGTGAAACTTCATACTCAGAGAAAGTTAATTTTGAACAGTTGAGGAGAAGCAAGCCTGCCTTTAACAATCTCCACCTGGAATAAGAAAAACGTAATAAATTCTTCGTGTTTACTGCATTTACACAAGGCCCCAGACTATGGATTACCTTTTTATTACTCCTTGTTGTAAGTTTTTTTCCTCTATTATTAGTTTTTTTTTTAACAAAAACAGTGGCAAGAGAAGAAAATTGTTATCTTCCCTGTGGACATTTACAGGCACTTGAATGAAAGTTTGGCTACAGGTTTGTACTCTGTGGAAGCATGAAATAGTTTACATAGCTAGTCTGCCCTAACAACAGAAAAGCTTTCCCAGTGACCTGGCAACAGCTATTCAAGAGAATTAGGTAAACATCTGAGCATTTGGATTATCTTTACTGTTGGAAAATACCAAAGAAATAATGTACACACACACAGAGATACATATTCCTACATAGGAGGTCCCACATGCACTTTTTCATAGACAGATCATAGGCAGTGGCTTTTTATTCACTCATTTCAGCTGCAAAAATCTATTCACTCTCCAGCAGTGAGTGGAATTTTCCAGTGCTGCTTAATGTTGAAATAATGAACTTTGGCAAATCTAACTTAGTACAGAGCAAACTCCAAATATGAGATCCTGTAGCTTAGGTGGCAGTTTGCGTCATTGCATCATTGGAGCTGAGCTGTCTTTAGACCACTGAGTACAGAGGGATAAATCCTGGTGGACTCAAGGGTCATAATCTAGTTTCTCTACTCCTTTCTCCTTTATCCCATTTCCATCACTTGGTACTATCATTTTGTGTTCTACTCCTTTGCATGACTTCCTACAACATTGCAGGCAGTGGTCTTCTCCAGGGAAAGATTTGGTGTATTCTAAACCAAACATAGCTCCTTATCAACATATAGTATCTGCATTTCAAGAACACATAGAACTGAGGAATGGTTCAGCACAGACTGATCTCAAAAGAGAATTAATTTTCTCTCTAGTGATCTTTTAAGATCATTATGAAATCTTCAGAAAGATGCAGTACAGTGCAGCATGGGCCCACAGAAATGCCCAGAAATGCAAAGCTCAGGCAGAAGTCAACAGGCAGGAAACCAACTGAGCATTTCAAAGATGACAGGAATAAAATCAGCCAGGAAAAATAGAGTTAAGGGAGGGAAAAGAAAGCAATTCTTAACCACCATTTTAGAATCAAAAGAATGGTGAGCTGACTGAATTTGCATATTGCTGCCCTCAAGCAAGAGGAAGTACAAAAGGACATCATATTATGCACTGGAAAACCAGTTCCTCTCTATGCCACATAGAAGTTTGGGAAGGTGAGAATCTAGGTATTAAGCTTCCTACTACTATTTTTCATTCCAATGGTTATTTCCATCTGAGCATATACATTAGCAAAATTAACTCACCAAATGTACAGGAAAAAACCCCACCCATAAATGCCTCAAAACCAACTGATTGAGGTTTTAAATAGAATGGACTTGTAACAGGTGCCAAAATTTGTCACTGAACTGAAAAAAAAACCAAACCAAGCCCCAGACTAAAGTTAATCATCCGACTTCCTGGTTCATATCAAAAGATGGGGCACATTGCTCAGCAGCACTGTAGTCCACAAGAGTGTTGGGGCATTTTCTTGGGGAATACAGTGACAGCAGAGGTAAAGGAAATATTACCTATATGGTCTCTTCTCTCATTATGCGTGATCTTCCTTCAAACCTCAATGTATTAATCAAGTCCTGTTCAATAAGTGTCACAACATGACCAGGTGGAGCTCTAGCACCCAAAACATGGGGCCATGATTCTTGGCTCACTGACACATGCAGATGGAAGACATTGGATTTGGTCAACAGCTGGAAGGGCTGCAGAAGGGCTTCTGAATGGGAGTGAACTGCTAATTAACAAAGAAAATGAATACAGACTTGAAATTTAAACTTAAGTGTGGCCAATGTAAAAGACTAGATGGTCAAAGTGCACAGCAGCAATCTCACAGGTTAGTCCTCATCTTGTGCTTATCCCTGTTCATAAGTCTCTGACTAAGCAGTTAGAGCTGAAAATACGGATATCTACCACTACTTATTGTTTATGCATGGTGCAATTGGTCTAGGCAGCAAAGTCTGGCTGAATTTCTCTGGATTCTGGAAAATGTAGATTCAAGGGCTGTTTTCAAATCATCCACAAATCAGTAGTCACAAACAAAGGGGCAGCTCAAGAGACATGAATTCTTGCTTGCATGCAATAGGAAACAAGGTAGAAAGCACTTAAATTCCCTTTCAGCATTAAACCTCCTGCATGGACATGCTATTGCTCCCAGCCATGTCATTCCTCAGTACTGAAATCCAAAAGAAGAATGGAAACAAGGAAGCTGGCAGTCAGTGGTCAAGAGCAGCCCTTTCAGCACTCACCCTTCATCCCAGAAAGCACATAAACTTAGCAAAACCTGATCCCAAATTTTAGAGCTCTTTGCTTTGCTGTTCATCCTGTTCCTGCCCTGTGACTTGAGCAGTGCAAGGCACAGAGTAATTCCTGGATTTGTATAAGCAGAGGAAATTAAAATGGCAGAAGTGTCTGTATATGCTATCCAAGAGATCAGCTCAATATTTGAAGAGTAAGCCATGTTTTCAACAAAGCACTGCTTTTCCAACTGAATGATGAAGTGAAACCTAACTCAGATAAATTGCACCCCTGAGATGTTTACATGTTTTCAACCCTATGTCTTAACAATTCAGAAATCTAAAGTAGTCTACAAACAAACCTGAACATTTACAGATAACTGTTAAATGAAAAAAATTCTTTCATCAGGCTTAAGTAGATTTGAGTTTTATGGTACATTCATTACAAAAGTTAAAAATCCATTGAAAAAGACTGTAGCATCACCATGGTCGTAATTCAATTGCTACTGAGTCTTTTAATGTAATGATAAGTTGCTTCATTAGAAAAAGTTTTTTGTTTCTTAAATGAGGTGTGAGGAAAGGGGAAGTACAGAGATAAGTAATTATATTTCTAACGGAGAATATAAAATGAGTTAAATATATCTGCACTAGAGCTCAATATGAAATAGGTTTGCCATCTTATGAACATTTGTAATATTGCAGATCTCATTTGCATCCTAAAGCAGAATGAAACAGTGTAAAAGTTTTTGGAACCAAAAACTTCAGAAAAATTTGAGCTTATGCCAACCAGAGTATTTTGATTTCCTATGTTCAAAATGCCATCATTCTGCTTTTACACTTTTTTCTTGACTTACTTTCATGAGGAATTACATTTTCAAAGGAAATGTAATGAAAATGAACTTTCAGAAAATGATGAAAAATTCTGTATGAACAATTTTCAGCTTAATTTTTAAAACTTCTTATAAATGGAAATATTAAAGGGAGCCTGCTCCTGTAAATTATTGCACACTTGACAAATCCACACATTTTGAAAGAAACAGATTTTGCCAAGTTATTTTCAGTCAACCCTCTCTTATATCGATATTCCAAGTCTGTGAAATATCAGACTGTGTGAAGCTACTACAAATAGTGAATGTGTAAATAAGTATCTCCATCTAAATTACTTCATACTTTTTCACACAAGAAACATAAATGCAACCATAGGTCAATCTGACTGTAAATATCTAAATATGTCCTTTAAAAGCCAAAGGAATGTCAGATACAGTTTATTTTCAGTGAGTGCAAACTGAGACATTAAGTGGCAATTCTACTTCCATTAGCTAAATCTGGCAAATATGCAACTGTTTAAAGGCATTGTCAATAGCCATTGCACAATTAAGTATTTGTACTGATGCCTTATTAAATTACCCTTTTCAAGTAGGCATAATAAACTAGGAGTTCACTGTACAGATTTTCATGGTGAAAGTCCAGATCACTGGAAAATTTATTTAAAGAGAATGCAGTCCACTAAATAATGAAGTTATGTCAAATGTTTCTGGGCAAATAAGTCTGAGTTGTCTTAAAACTTTTTTGGCAGATATAGCTGAGGACAACACTGGTAATAAAAAGCCTGCAGATTAACAAATTTGATTTACAGAGTTCCCAAGTAAGCTTTCAAATGCACCACATCTCCAGCAGCAAACCCTGCTTGGTGGGGAATGGAGATTGTTACCACGGGCAGTTAAGAATGGCAAGACAGCCAGAACTAATAACTTGAATACTAATTCAAAGTACCATTGGCCTCTGTCAGTTTACTTATAACTTATGCTATGGTGCCCTGGAAAGAGCTGCTGTGGCTGCTGCCCACCTCCAGCCACAGGAAGAGGTGCTTGGACCTGACTGCTGTGCTCATCCCCTGTTGCCTCCCACCCAGCTCAGCATACCACGAGGTGAAAGTAATGTACAATTGCTTTTCTGTTGTAGATCACTACTCCCGAGTGGCAAGGCATGTCTTCAAGGATCAGTGTTTCTAAGGATGGGCCATCCTTGCAATCTCTGCAGGTCACTTTCTCCACCCTCTGCTCCTCTGATCAGCTATGCAGCTGCAGGAGAGTTGATCCTCCTCCTTGTTTCAGGGCACAGATATGACAAAGAAAACCTCAATGTAGAAACAAGTGTCCCCACCCCAGGCATCTGCTAGTGACCACCTAGCTGTTTCTGGCTGTCAGGATGATGGCTGGTGCCAACAACCATCTGTGGGCATTTTGCCCTGTCCTCTAGATAACAACGAAGCCCCTTAATTGTGCCTTTTTTTCCCAAATATTTGCCCTGCTTGCTATTCCCCACAAACAGCAATGGCTGTACCCACATGTGAGATTGTCAGACTCACTGAAACTTTTCTATCATCATTGTCAGTTGCCAAAAGGCATGGAGAATTACCTTCAGACCTTTATCTTTGTGCCAATTTGCCACTGTTGAAATGGAACAACAATGGCCACAGACTGACAAGATATTTCATGTTGGAAAATTGGAATTTTGTCTTTCCAGATTTCTTCCAGGGCTGTGCTGCTGATTCTTTATATACCATGTAAGCTAGCCAGGCATGCATCCTTCCAAGACTCAGCTGTGTGCCTGGCTTGAACTGACCTCTCACAGGAAAAAAGGCATTGACATTTGCTAGCAGATTTTGGACTTTCGCAAGACAAAGTTTTTATCTTAAATGTAACATCAAACCACTTCCAATATTTATAATTTCTTCAGATGTATCTTCTACTCTTTAAATAGTCTCTCACTGAACATACAAAGATTTTCTCCTCTTCATAGCTTTATTGTATTATTAGGTTAAATCTGATGCTTTTAAGAGTGATCCAGACTGTTATACAAAGGGTTGAGAATTTATTCCTTTAAATTATAGCTTAGTATATTTAGTCAGTTTGTTTTATATCAAGCATTTATTTAAGTGGTGTTCATTGTATTGACATTTTATAATGCCCTCCTAATATTCTTATTATTGATTTTAATCCTGCAATGGTATTATTCATGCTGACACCTATTGGAAAGCAAGCTTCAATTATATCAATAGATGCTATTATTATAACATTGATAACGTTAATATTTGATTGTAGCATAAAATGTGATGCACTGGCAATTAACTCATTAATGTAGATATCATTAACCAAAAATGTCAGAGTTGTTTTAATGATTTCACTGTTGCTGTCTTTAACAAATTCTCTAATCACTGCCTCAGTTTTGTATTTTCAGATGTGTATTAGCCACAAAAGTTTTTCTGATAGCTAAATAACATCGTCCCATTTAAATAGGAAAAGATGAGCCTTTATGGCTATCAGAAGATAATTTGAGTTGAGAATCAACAGCATTAGGAATAGATACAGTACATGAAACTCCAGCACAGAATATTCAAAACTAAGATTTACCAAAACATAACAGTGCCTTTTTGCTTGTTGCTTAGCAACCAGAATTGATCTAGCAAAAAAGTCACCTGACTGAGGAATTGCTGGTGGCAATATTACTCCATCGTTTTTCTTTTTCACACTAAACTGATGAAGCTTCTATCAGAAACAGCTATTAATTGTTTCTTTCTTTTCTCTCCAGCTCCCTAATTATACAGTAGAAACATTTCTATTGCTCTTACTGAAAGGAAGAGAGTATAATGTAAAGCTTCACAGATTATCAGACTTATTAAATACGTCTACATCTAAAAGAATGAATATTGCAAGCCACAACTCACTGTCAACTCTGCCATCCCAAAATAACAAATGCAATGAACTGTTCATATAGCAACAGAGCAACCATTTTTACCACACCTGCACTGATGGACAATTTGCAGTAATCTTTTAAAAACCACAGACTAAGAATACTTGTTGTTTTGATGACTCAGTTGGAATTCACCACCACATTTGTCTTGCTTTCATCATTTCTAAACATTAGCATTTTCATCTGTTGACTGAAAGCACTTCTGGTCCTCTATAGCATATATAGAAAACACTTTTGATCTTTTAAAATCCTCCTGTCAACCTGGAATCACACAGCCTCTTACATTACCTTGTTCTTGTCCTTAATGGTGACCTGCAGTGAACTCCGCACTCCCTACTTTCAGATGTTCAACATCCTTCCTTTGTTAAAAGCTGCTGATCAAAAAGGAACATTGTGTTCACTGTTTCCCTCTATAGCCCCTCACAATCATTTACAGGAATTACACTAAAACACAGGGTATGGACAGCAGCAATTTTGTTTAACCACATACTGTATTTTTGTTTTGCCTTCTGCAATACTGAATTCCATAAGTAAACAAGAAAAGGGAACGCATCTTTGTGCACATAAACTTGGCCCATCATGAGCAGTCAAATACACCGTTGAGCCCAGGAGCGGCAAAAGATCAATCTTTTTACCTTTTTTTTCCTTTGAAATGAATGCTTTATATAAGCTCAGATGACATTTGTCCTTTTAAGAAGTGAAGAAATGTTACCTAAATGGAGCATATATCCAGTTTCACTTTTCCTCTGTATCATATTCAGATCTGGTAGATGGGATTTGATGCTGTTTCCCACAATGCCTCTGTGCCTTTTTCTGTAAAAGCTTAACAAGGACACAGCATCAGAGAGTCTTTAGTGGCTAATACCCGACCCCTTTCTCTCACATTACAGCTCCAAGTGACCATTTTCATGCCAAAGGTCATCAACATCCCCATCCCCATGGAACCAATGTGCATCAACCTTCTAACCTTTGCCACAGAGAGATGATAGCTATTTGGGCTGCAATCCCTTCATTACAGATGGTCCATATTTTATATTTAGTGTGGGAGGTCAAATTTAGTAAAGCAATTTCTCTTAAAGCTAAGAGTTCCAATAATCCAAGATTTTCTATTGGCTTATGGGTGAGTGGGCAGTAATGGGTTTATGGGCAGCTCTAGAATTTTTCTCTTCACTGGGGAGGGAGTTCCGTCAATCTAAATTTTTCGGATTGGGTGGCTACCATTGTTTATTATTCAATGAGCTCTTATTAGATTGTACCTAAGCACAGTACAGCAGGCAGAGAGTATCCTTATAAGCAGGCTCGCAGGCTGGATCAATATCTCAAGGCATTTGCAATCTTCTTGAAACAGATTAAACAATGCTATTTTTTTATGCTGTTTTTAAAGCTTATATGTGGTCATGCAGTTTTGTTAGTGACAAAAGCATTCATCCATTGTCATCATTACACAATGGTTAATCTACTGTTAAAGCAGCTTGTATCTTCATACAGAGACCACCTTTGGTGGAAATAACCTAACATTTCACAACAGACCAGAGAAGGATTGAGCAAATCCTGAAACCAACAATAAAATTCAAAAGATCAAACTCAAAAATGTTGGTTAAAAAAGACATCTGCTCTACATTAAGGTGAAGCACTTTGACTCCATTTTTTATTCTATCTTTATCCATTTTTATAAAATGGAACAATTATTATAGCCCCATACTGCAATTATTTATGTACATGCTTAAATTCATTTACTGAGTCCCAAGCCAGGAAAGCATATGAGAACACTGTTATATCCAGTCTGGCTCAGGACAGCATTCAGGCATGTGCTTAGCTTGCTGGTAAATGACAGTTCCATACATACCATATGGAGTGTAAGGTAAGAGTTTATAACACATGACACTGTTGAATGATTCTAGTTCTTGAAGGCAAACACAGTCTATGGCTAAAAATCATTCCTAGTTCTGAAAAACTCAAGAGAAACTCAAAAGAAGTTTTGAAGCTGCCTGTGAATGTGCAATTTAAATGCAATTTGCTACTGTCTGTAAGATCATGCTCTCTATTAGCTACAAATACTCACCACTGTGTTAGAGAAAACTGAGTTTGTCCAAGATGGCATGAACCAAAGCTCCTTGTTAGAAACAAAAGGCTGATACAGTCAGGAATCAGAAACAACATCGGTCACTGAATCTGGAAGAGTAAGTAACAGGCTCTTCCTATGGCTTTTTGCTGCTGAGCAATGCATCCTTAACTTAAATCCATACCCTCTACATGGCTTAGACCAGTAGGTCTGAAATTTCTACCTTTCTCCTTTACTAATGGATCCACAGATTAGAAAAGCTGATCCTTAGGCAGATGCTCCAAACAACAAATAGTATCTGTGAAGAACACCCTGAGCCCAAGACAAAGTCACAACTGCTTTCTGCAAGTCAATTTCTCAAATGTTTGTTTGCACCTACATTAGTCTTTACCACTTACTGAAACCTATACAAAAGATTTCAAATGAGCATGACTGATTCACTGGCAAGCTGGTCATAGCTGCCTGCTGACCAGGAGCTGTGAACACACAGCCCCTTCCTGGTGCAGGGTCCCCTCTCGCTTCATAAAGGACCTGAATACAGTGTAGCTTGGCATGCACAGAGGGCTTGGTGAGAAGAGCCAGACTTTTACACACATTTAAGTGTCAAAAGATGCAGCATGAATGCCAGTGAGGCTTTAAAATAGCACCAAGCCTCCAATGCCAGGCACCTGGGCAGCAGGGAGTATCTGCAGAGTTCATAGACCTCTGTGTATCAGAGAGGGGGCAAATGGGAAGCATATGCTAAACACCTTCCTAAGACCATCTTGATCCATTAAAGAAAAAGCTGCAAGGAGCTTGTGCCACATGTTTGCCTTGAGAGCGCCTGGAAACATCTGTGGATGTCCATTCAAAGTGGACATTTGGAGAGTATGGAGTGGGAACTGGAGGTGATAACATCAATTCTAGAAATAGCACTGGGCTGATCTGACCCTGGATATAATCCCACTCTGATCAATGGGATTATCAGGATTTTTTCAAAGGTGAGCCTGGCCACCTTGACACCTCATTTCTGTACCAGTGCAAAGACAGTCAGTGTCTTTGGTTTGTTTTAAAACATCTTCCATCACCCATTTTCCCAGGTAAAGCTGTGCCTGCACAAAGTGGCCACTGTGTGAATGGAAGTCAAACTCACAGGGTGGCTCTGAAGGGAATGAAGGGACCAGAATTGCCTTGCTGTTGTTAACACTTCCTTGATTTTGTTTTCCCTCTTTTATCAGGCTCAAATATTATAATTCTGTTAATATTTGCATGCAACACTTCCAAAATTTAAAGCAAACATGATACAGCAAATCTCTATTGATTTTACCTTCAATGTTCTGTTATCCAAAACCCAAAATAGCTCTCCTCACCACAACACAACCACACAGTCAGTGATCATCAGTATGCCTGCATCCAACTTAAGTCAGTTATCCAGGTTTTAAGGGTATTTTTTTAACTACTTTATATAATTTCCTATGCTGGTGATGGGGAATATTTCACACATTTGTAACATAACTGCTACACATTCCTTGGAGCAGAGACTGTCGCTGTGTTGACCATGTGCAGGACCTCACACAGCAGTGCCCTGTCCTTGCCAGGGTCTCTCTGCTGTTGCTACAACTTAGCTTTTCTGATGTATTGGGACAATTCCTTTTTTTCCCCTTTATTTTGTTCTGTTATTCTCACATGCAATGAGTAATTTCTGTAAAAGCTGTACTGTGAAACTAAAATAACGTGCTTACAGACACATTCCTGCTTCAGGGTCTACAATAGAATCTATCATAGCTCAAAGCAGTTAATATTAAAATGATGCGCTGTGAAGGTACGATGGGTGTGGACAGAACCAATTTGTTTATACAATTGTGTTTTGCCACAGAGTAAATTAAGTTATGGGGTATTCATCAAAATTGAATTACCACAGTGCGAGCTAACAATTTGCCACAGACACTGTGACATGAGCACAAAGCAGGCCCCATCAGCCACGAGGAATCGCTGTCTTCTTCAGGCTGCAGCTGAATTACTTACCAGAACAATTAGACAAAAGCTATCCTCAGAAAGCTGGAAGTTTGCCTACCAGTGGAAACAGTGACTACTCTAAACCAGTGTTTATGCCTTACTTAGAAGAGCCAGAAGAAAGGAAAGAGCTTCTATGGGTGGAACTTCATGGGAGAGCAGGCAATGGGGACATCCCAAGGTGAGGAGGACTAGTGTCCTGGTGGGACAAGCAGGAATTCTGTCCTGAAATATTTCTGGAAAATCAGATTTTAAGCTGATGGTTTCCTCTTTATTTTTCTTTTCAAAACTTCCCCTTGAATGAGATGAAACAAGAAGCCCCCTCTCTTGTTTTGCATTTCTTTACATGGAGTGAAGATGAAAGTGAGAAAATAATTGTATTTGAGTACAGGAAAATTTAGGAGGGAAAATCTGCAGAGGAAGAGTTTAGCCTCCATTTAAACTCCACTCATGCTGTAAAATAGAGAAGATAATTCTGGAATATTTTTCCCTTAAGAAAGTTTGTTTTGCTAAATGCCCTCACTTGAAAGAAAACTGAGGCATAAACCCCCCTGTTAAAATGGTATTCCAGTTAACCAAAAAGCAGTTTAAAGTGTAAAACGATTTTAAGAGCACTGAAATGTTACTGTTGGGGAAAAAAAAATCATATAAGCTGAGGGCTGAATTTCTCTCATCCTTAACCTATTTTTTAAAAAAATAAAATCTGTCGCTTCAGTTTTCTTAAGAAAATTAAAAGATTTTGGAAGAGAACAGATGTTTCCTCGTGCTTTCAAAGCAATAGAAGAGTCACAAATGTTTATCATAACTCTTTCTCTTACTAAAAATACAAGACGACACTTTGTAATTAATTTTCTAATGATAGCTGCATTTCTACCTTCAAAAAATATCTTGGCCAAAATTACTGTGAGCCCAGCCCTTTTTCGACAGTTTGATCTGCTCAGGCTTAGAGAAGAGCAAAGTGGTTAAATCATACCACTCCAGTTGTGCTTCAGCTTGAATGAGTACTCAGAGCAGGGGTACAGACTGGAGCTGTTCATCATAACCCCCTAAGATATGCCTCCTTGGCAACAAGTGCTGCACATCCTTGGACTTCCTGCAGCACATGGTTTCCCTGTCTGAGAGTCCAGCAGGGACCTGTATAGGTGGCTGTGGTGAAAAGGCTGTATAGAATAGTTCTTGTGTCAGACAACCTCATGGTCCATTTCTGGGAAGCGGAAATGCTTGGGCCGGGGCAGGCAGGAGCCAGCTCCCCAGCAGCATGCTGAGTAGCGCCAGACACCACCCGCAGCACAGAGCCTGGGCAGCCCTTCCCTCAGCTACTCAGCTTTAGGATACATCCATCATCCAGTTATATGCTGGCTTTCTGAATTCTTGCAAACTGCATATAGTTTTCATAAGACTCTTCATTACAACAAATCCCCCATCAGAAAAGCCTACTTAGAAAGATGCTTTACTAGGGCTTGGCAGGATAGATTTTGTTTTTAAGGGATAACCATGTGTCATTTCATTGGCAGATAGGACATTAGAACTAGAACTGAAAAGATCAAACATGTATCTACCTCAATCCGAAATTTACATCTGGAAGGCTACACAGTCCGGGGAAAGCGCATGGGTTGCAGGCACGTGTCTTTCTGCATGAACAAGTCCTGCCTTTAGGTAGGCTCAGGAGCGGCTCAGCCGGGAGCTCACGGTGCCCTGACCGGGGCTGACAGAGGGTGTCCCTGCGCACATCCAATGCCTGCCCTGGGCTCCGCGCCACTGCCTGGGGCTATCTGCTTGCTACTGGGGCTTCTGGCTTCCCCGCAGATGTGTTCTGGATGACACATGGAAACGTGCTGGGGAGCAGGAGCAGCAGGAGAGCTGCCTCTTCTCCAGTGCACTTCTAGGCTGGCTGGGGCACCGTGCAAACACCCTGAGGTCACTGAACCTGCCAGAGCTGCGTAGGGCCAGCGTCTCTGACCCTGAAACACAGATTCCTTCCCGGTATCGCGCTTGCCCCACCGCTGGCCCGGGGGAAGTGCTTTGTCAAGGGCTCCCCCAGGGAATTCAGCAGTTGTTCTTTGGTTTGTTTTTGTTTTTAATTTGGGTGGGGTGAGCAGGGTTGCTTCCTTGCCCTGATGGAAATGGGCTTGTGCTATGCAGTATATATTACTGGATGTCATTACTGGTGCCTCAAGAGATGTTGACTGTGCACATTTACATAAATCTAAAAATAAATAAATATACTCACAAGCCTCCTCAATCAAAATATGCCACAGACAACTAAAAGATCTTGAATCAAATATTAATGTTGGAGATTTCTCCAGCCATTTTGTAATGCTTCCAGCTATCTTCATTACACATTGTGTAATGCATTACCTTATTTTAGTCCTGAGCTATCAGGAGTATCATCTTTTTGATGGGCTCCAACTTGCTTAATAAAACTGGCCCTCCTTTGAGTGCCCAGGAGCAAGTGCTTAAGATGGAGGCATGCTAGTCAGCACCTGCAGGCTGCGGTAGTCCCAACCAGGACAGTGCTTGCTGAGCCACAAGAAGGAATTGTTATTCATTAAGGGTCTGTTACTCCAGCACCGTAAGTCCCCTGTTCTATGCCTTATCCTGAGATAGATAGAGGATTGTGAATGCTTCCCCAGGTATCAAAAACTTGTCCTCAACTTACATTGGTACATATCATATATGTGAGGTCTTTCTGCTTCAAGCTTTTTCTTATTCTTTTAACCTGCATTTTTCTATTAAACATACCAAGTAGTTACTTCTTTGCTGCACTGTGTCCTTTTCTCTACAGTGCTATAAAGCTCCATGTCTCATGCAAAGGTCTCAGATTCATGTTTTCTAAATAGAAGAGGATGTGATATTATACTTCGTGTTGGCAAGCACAAGAGAAAATGAATCTGTTTAAAGAGAATCCTATGCAATTCCCTTGCAAATATGAGATTTGCAACATCACTATGGGAACAAAGCCAAGTCACTGGGCTTTCTAAATTTAATGAGGTTCAAATGTCCAAGGGCACCAGCTTTCAGGGGAAGAAGCAATGTCAGAGCATGCAGAGAAAAGGATAGTGTTTCTTAAGCAAAGGAAAGAAAGTATCTTGAAAGAGGTTTACCCCTTGAAGTGAATCAGATGAAGTTTCTGGTAAAGAGTGAAGGCAGGCAGCTGTGAGTGTTCAAAGGGAATTAGATTCTTCCACAGATAGTGACTTTTAAGTTCAATCACTGCAATATTATTTATGACAGTTATAGGCCTATATGGCAATATCTCAAGAGAGAGAGTGATTCATCAATTCCAAAACTGCTTCTTCCAGAGACAGAGCTGCAATGCAGCACATCACAAGCCACAATATTAGGTAGGAAGCAAGAAACCTTCAAAACAGAGAATGATGCAAAGTCTATTTGATCAGATTAAAGATTCCTATTACCTCCAGTAAGCTTTGGAGAAAGGCAGCTATTGAAAACAGTTTTATTTGCCAGAAATTCCTTTTGCTGCAGATGGCATTCTCTGGTGGATTACAAAGGCTGAAGCAACAAATACACCCTGGAGCATTTCAGAGCTTTCTCTGCAGAGCTCCCCACCAGGCTCACCCCTGGGGTCAGCAGAGGCACATTTCCTTACCACCCTGGGGCTGTCAGACAGGCTGAATATAAAGCTTTGTTAAAACTAACCAACCTCACTTGATATCAAACAGAACACATCAAATATTTGCAGCTATGCCAGCTGCTTCGATGGTAGTATACAAATATCAACCTAGACTACTTCTCTCTCATGCAATAGCTGGTCAATATTGCTTCCTTCTGCAAACATCCAGACTCATTCTGTGCTTGCCTATACCCTTCCCACCTGTGGCAAGATAGAAGTAGGGCTCTTTGCGTGCTCCTTATGAATGCAAGTGCAATTTGTCATAAACCTTCAGCTTTGGTTGAGTCTGAGAGTCACTCAGTGCATTACCCACACATCACTTAGGATTTCTGAAATGTGAGGTACTGTGGGAAGTCGCATGGTATCCTCTAAGAAAGATACACTGCTGCTTCAAATAGAGCACATACTTGTCCTTTGTTAAGGTAAATCCATGTCTGCAATTTTATAGTAAAAATAAGTCTGCAGTCACCATTATCCTTATGCTCTACCATTTTTCCTCCAGATATTTACAGTTGTTTTCTCTGCTTGATATATAATACACCAACACTGTAAAACAAACACGAGCAGTGCACCTTGTTTTAGTACCACATCTATCTTCTGCTAGATAGCAGCAGATGATCGGGCATCTGCAGGCAATTTGTCAGTGAAGAAGATGCAGTGATGTGTTTACAGGAGATATTACGATACACTTTATTTGTATGTATACATATAAATTCTAGAACAGAGGTGCTACAACAGTATGTGGGGCAATGCCCTATAGCAGAAACCTCAGCCCAGTGCCGCTCTCTGTTCCCAGTGATGAATGATTTGCAAAACACCAGCCCAGAGAAGAAAGCAAGTTCTCCTGCACTTGCAAAACTCTTTCTACCTACATTGATGGCTCCATACCAAATGCTTAAGCATGAAATCATAATGCAGTCTCTTCCCCAAACTGGCCATTTGCTCACACATAAAGAAGAAACCCGTGTAATAGTGACACCTGGTGACACCCATTGTTTTGCTCACACACACATATGCCTCTTTTTCCAGATGTAGTAGGTTTCACTGAGCACTCCCAACCTGTGCTCAGTGATCACGGGTAGAACTATAAAACTGAACACCCAAGTGTAAAGAGTTTGGATTGATGCCTTACTCTTTGTCTTTCTTTTCGACACTGCTTATCTTCGTCAGACTGTTTACGTGCTCCACTGTTGTGTTCAAGGAGATGTACCAGAGATCACGTGGTCCCCATGGAAAAGAAATTTCTAGCAAGAAACTAACAGAAAATGAAAACTAATAGTGCTGACATCATTTAATACCTTTTCCTGTAGCCCACACTGCCTGAACTAAGGACTTCATGTTCTTTGGAAGGGATTATGTAGGCTTAATGGTTAGAGGATAGAATGGTTAAAAACCCCAAGCACCTAAGCCTCCAACATTTCTTGTAAAGTTTGTTTGCCAATACATTCTCAAAGTGACCTCAGTTTTGTATCAAATAAGATCAAAAAAAGCTGGATGTGTTAGGAGGATACTAATAGCCACCAATACTATTAGACATTGATCCCCACTTTCTCAAAGTGTTTGCTGGGAAGTGCAGGGATTATAATCACATACTCTGATGTTCTGGTTCTGTAAGTTATCATTTGTGCCCATTACTAAATTAGTTCACCACTGTGGTGGAAATCACTACTTCTATTCTTTGGTAACTACACCATGTGTCATTTAGGCCATGGACTGCGTAAAGTCCTATTGGAAAATCCTGTAAAAATTAGGTCATGAAGAACACATCTTTCTGACTCAAAGGGGAGTATGATGGAAGGGGAATTAGTTTATACCTTTCATTTAGGTATGTTCACAAAAGGGAATGGGAAGGCGAGCAAAATGTCAGTGCAGATACAACAGTATAAACCACATTGCCAAGCTTTGACCACTTAACTGTTTCCCAAGGGATGTTTTTACCGGTATTTTGTTGAACTCTCAGTCATTATGCTTCCTGTTGTGAACTGGTTAAAGAGAAGATTATGGGAAAGGAGAAAGTAAAGTAGTGAAGTGCATTGCAGGAGGAAGCAAAAAGAGAGAATCCAGGCACAAAAAGATCTCTTTCTTTTCTTAATTACACCGGCCATGTTTGGGTAATTCCCTTATTTCCTTTCTCTTGCACCAACCTCAGATCCTACCAGTCATCTCAGGGATATGAAGAATAACAAATGTGTCATGTTGTCCATGCTTCAGTCTCTAAGCAAAACACTGATGCCCTCTACTCAGTGCATGACTCTGCATAGGCTACCTCAGGTGGAGAAATTCCTGCTTGTGTGCAGGGGAGACTGCTCAGGTAACAAAACTTGTCTTCTAAGAACATGGGGACACCATAAAGATGTCCTGGACATGAGCTTCTTGTTGAAGAATAATGGAGAGGTCACTCTGAATGCCTATTGCCAAGAAGGGCTGAGCCAAGGTCATTAATGATAATTAATCACTAATTTAGCCAGGGTGATACACTGATACTCCATTCTCTGGGAAGTCTCCTCCTTTAAGTTAAACTGGCTCACACAGAGGTTGTGCTTCCCGTGTGAAAGACATGTCACTTACATATGATCCTGAGCTGCTCAGTGAAGTTGTGGAAGGAACAATCTTTTTGCTGATTGAATTTTCACTTAATTTAATTTCATTGGAAATCGCAGATGGTGTCACCCAGCAGCTAGAGGCTAAAAAGGGGCACTTTACAAACTAAATAAAAAACTTATTAAGTTATAATAAGCACCAAAAGCAAATGGAGGTGGAAACTTTACTGCAAACAACATGTTTACTTTACACTCAGTGATATTAAAACCTTAATCATGCTTTTGGTAAAACAAACAACTCTGTAATATGATGTAAACACCTGGTTTCTTATGAAAGAGACAGGAAATGTATATAAAGATCACAGTAATGCTAAAATACATATGGGTGAGAATAGCTCAAATATAAAAAGTTTACTTACCTAATTTTTTTTTTACAAATGAGAAAAAAAAGAAAAGAATAAAATACCCTTGCCCAGTGCAGACCACTAAAGTTTCTTTCTTAAATGAGCACAAGTAGTGCAGTCAGTGTAATTGCTTTCAAGGCAGACAACTTCAGTGTGTGAACTTGCACTTCCATTTCTCACCAGCTTTGTCCCAGTCTCTTGTGGAAGTGAGTGCAAGAGCTGTATCACACTGCACGGTATGGGAAGTGTTCCCCAAATCAAACCAGTCTACTCAGAGAGTACTGACTGGTCTGCCAGGTATGTGCACAGTACAGGTCATTTTGTCAGCCTGCAACCCAAGGAATGTACAACTCTTCAGTGTTTCCAGTATCAACCTACCACTCCTTCTTGAAATGACATAAAAGTTACTCAGGGGCACTACATGCTAATAGCTGTTCGTATCAGCTGGGATACAGCATGTCTGTGAGGGAAACTTTGAAGGGACAGAAAATAATGCTTACTTTTCCATCTATGTAAAATGGGAAATGCACATCTGCTGTTATTGGAAATGAAGAAAATCTTTCTGTGATTGAATGGAACACTGTTGCCCCTCCTCTAATTTTCTACATGATCATTTTTTGAGAGAGAAATAATAAATTTTAAGATAGTCCCTGCTCACAGATGTGTTATTTATTTGCCCAGTTAACAGCCATTTCCTGTAATCAGTATAAACTGATCAATCTGCCATAATGAGAATGGAGCCAGCAGCTTCCTGGCCAGGGATGAGTCTGTGTCTCTTCTAATCTGCAGACATAACATATTGGAAGAGAAGACCACTAAATTCCCACATGCTAAGCAGTGAGAACATGGTAGCTCTACCCTCTGCAGGTAGATGGCTAAAGTAAGATGTATGAAGACAATAGTTCTCAGGTCACTTGCATCATTACTGATAAAGACTGTTTTCTAACATATGCTCAAATAATTTATTAATTAATTCTGACATTAAAAGAAGTATTTTTCAGTTTCTGCTGTAATATACTTGCTACGACTAATGGATGATGTTCAAAAGCAGATCCACATATGTATTAAGAGCAATGGTTTTTGACCCTTTGTAGAAAAATGCTTTTAATAGTGCTGTAAATGCCTCTGCTGAACACATGGATGGGGTTAAACTTCTGAGCAAATGAGATTTAGTGGAAAAAAAGCAGGGATCAAATAGTGCTTTGTTCCTATAAAAGAGTAAACCAGTAAATAAAGCAACAAAAAATCCTACTCCTTGATTTCATGTGGCCCCATGGGCTTCCCTCCTATAGTGGTACATTGTTTGGTGGGCAAGGAAAACATGTTCTTTTTATGACTATTATGTGATTCAAAGTAAACCAAGAAGTGGCTGAAATATGTGCCAAGAAGACAATACTGCCATCAAAATATTTTGGAATCTGTCATTTTGACATTTCTAATGTGGATTTTGGTTTACAGGATATAGAAATAAAAGGCAATAAACATCCAGATTTTTTTTTTTTTTTTGGACCACTGCATCAGCATCTCTGGTTTTGTTTATGAAACAAGCCTAGATTGCTCTCATCTGTTTTGGGTCACTATCTGGGCTCTGAAAAATAGAGCGTATTTAGAGGGTTCCTACAGTCAAAATATTATTTTTGTATTTAACATTCATTGCATACCTATAGTCCTTCTCCCCCTGACAATGTCACAAGGTTTTACATTACTGTTGCTTAGCTGCTAAGATTTTACTCTTTACAAAGTGATTTCTTGTATGTTACCAGGAGACATCATTCTATAAAATGAAAAGAATCTTCATCCAAACAGTGATTCAGTGCCCACATTTAACCAAATAAGTTGTGAATGTTATTTGATTCCTCCTTAATGTTAAGAATTTGATCACATGAAATGCCTGCAGGCATTTATACTTAATATTGTGAGTAGTCAGTGGTCTTTGATGGCTAAGTTATGTGATGTATGCATTTGCCAGAGCAAACTTTTGGGAAAGCAGATGGTAGCAGTAAGTGCTTAAAACTCAATACCACCAGTTTCTTTTTCAGTCAGACTTTAAAATAAACAAGAGAACTAAATACCAGTAATACCAGTCCAATGCAGTGTTAATACAATTGCACAATCAACCACCAAATATGAGAAGTGCAAACCTGTGAGGATCCCAGTTACTGCAGCCATACCAGTGTGTGCAATGCTCCTGTGTCTTTGACTAAAGAGCAGTACAACATATGCTGCATCTTAGCTCTACCTGTGCCCTATGAAAAAGGGAGAATACACTATATAGCTGTATTACCTTTTGCATTGAAACTTTTACTTTCATTATTAGCTTTCTTTTTGTGATATCAGTACATCCCTAACACTGTAACAACACAGTTAACTGCAGGTTTTGCATGTGCTTAATGTAACAACTAAGCTTTTTAATATCTGCTAATTGTAAGTTTCATCTGGTTCGATTAATGTATAAAATATATTTACCCCTTAAAGCTACAGCAGCACAATCCAGTGCTGCAAGACAGACCACGATGTACATTAGAATTGTGCCAGGAATTATTTTGCTGAAAAATAGAGAGCACACAGTGTCATAAAGACTGTGTTGGATGCAGTGCTTACAACATGAAATTGTTGATGTGCGTTGCCGAATCTTTGAATGACCAGAATATTTATGGGTCTCTGTACACACGCAATTGATTCTGCAGATCAGATAGGAACTTCCCTATGCATGCATTCCTATCTGCAGCTGTACACCCTCAAATAAGAGCAAAATCCTGTAACTAAGTGCTTAAAAAATCAGATTCTGAATGCAGTGCTTTGGGACCAAAACAGAAGGGGCAATCTCTTATTATATGAACTGCCAGAATTCTCAGTCTCCAGAGACTATTTCCTGGTCACTAAGAATCAAGAGTTCTCTTCCTCAAGAACTGGAGGATTGCTGACAGCCCCACCACTGAGGAGGCACTGAGAGTTGAGTGTGCTTTACCCTTCTATGATGAGGAAGCTGCCTGTCACTGGATCATTCCCCTCCAAGGGATGTGAGCTGTGGCTTCACCTTGCTAGATAGCAGCTGCCCTCTGAGGAGCAAACACTACCTTACATGACTGCCCTATTAGCTTGCCATCACATACATTTCTATGCATAGCAGTGCACTGAGTTTCTAGGTTGAAAAGTGCTATGAGAATGCAAAGAATTATCAATATTGAAATTGTAAGTCTAATAATTTATATTCCGCTTTCTCATCAGTATCCCACAAAATGTCCCCAGCAGCAAATGTTAGAAGTCATGACATTAAATGTTCTTTAGAGTGCACTACTTTTTTTTAACAAATAAGACTCCCCCTTCTGAAAAGTCACTGTCAAAACCTCCAGCATGCTTGAAAGGGGCAGGATCTGCCTGTTAGCTTTTGAGAATATGCAGTTCATTTCAGCCGTGCTACCCTTGGTGAAACCTCATGTGATAAATCATACAACTCAGATGTTTTTCACTTGTTTGCCAATGAATTTGAAAAAGGGCTTATAGCAGTTGGGAGTGTAAATACAATTAGATTTTAAAATTAGTCAAGAATCATTTTAAAGTCCCCCTGAGGTTTTCATGTTAACTCAAATGGATTTTCCTTTCTGCCAGGCTTCAGCTGCTTCTAGGAAGGCTTTGGTGAGAAGGCAGGTAATATGACACTAGTCCTGTGTGAGAATTTGTAGACAGGTCTAAATTACAATACCACTGTAAACATTTAGTAATGTGCTTTTAAGATAATGAAAAGTGTATTCATCTTAGTTTTTTACATCACAAACACAACCACATTTACAAGTTCACTTTAGCTCATTACAAATATTCTTTGCCTTTACACTGACAGCCCTGGTCTAATTCTTCACTCCTGCATCAAATGCAGCTCTGTGGCTCTTCCCCATGCTTTGGATCCCCCGTTGTATTAAGACTTTCTGGTATTGCTGTGGGAAGAGGTCAAGGACTAATTCTTTTGCTTATTCCATATAGTTGTTGTGTCCTCAAGACTATGTTAGACTAAAGTTAAAAGCATGCAGGAAGGTAAAAGAAAGACTTACCACCTCTAACCAGTACATCTTCTCATTGTCCTGAGGTGAGTGTGTCCAAAATGAAGACAACATTGCAACATAACTGGCTTCACTTGTGTGTGGGAAAAGATGAATTGGGGATGGGAATGTTTGAAAACACACAAACTCCTGCAGAGGCCCAGTGCCCTCCTCACCCGCTCCCAGCTGGGTCTGCCCAAAAGCCTATTGCGAGAAATGGTGTCACCTCCCTACTTCTCCTGCCTCATTCTTCATGTTCATCAACATAAATATGTCAGGAAATGTACAAAGAAACTATCTGCTGTAGATTAGCAGGGCACACATATTTCATAAGGATTTCTTTTTTTTGTTGGCTAATTATGTTTGGAGACATTTCCCCACAGAGAACCACTATTTCCTAGTAATGAATAAGCTCAGCACTTGCGAGTTCAAGCTGGCAAATTGCCACGTTATCTCTGAACTCCTGAATGAAGAGTCCAATTATACAGCTAAATCAGGGAAAAGGAAAAACAGAAAATCAAGAAGGAAACATGGGCACCAAGTTTTGATTTTAATTGGGGCTTTTGGCTCTTCCTAGGTTTTAAGATCAAGTTCGCAAGCTACACAGGCTGGTCCCATTAACTGTCCATTAACAACCATGCTATAGCAGTGCTCCCTCTCACTTCGGTGGTGAACATCCCTGCTGGCTACACCACCCCTTCTCTGACATGCACTGCAGAGCCCTAAAGGAGAAAAGCTGGAGCCTGGCAGTGCAAAGTGCTGGTCACTCCACTAGCACCAAACACCTTCAGTTTCCCTCAATTCTACAAATGACTCATTCCGCAGTGACCAGAAACATCAGCAAAACCCCTGAGGAATTACTGATTAAAAAACCATCACCTTTCCCAAGCAAGAGCAACAGCAACAGCTGGTTTTGATGGAGCTCTCCTCACATTTTTGCCCTCTAGAAATTTGAAATTGCTCATCCTAAATTTTCATCTAAATAAAGATGCAAAGGAACACCTGCTTTCTGCAATTTTATTTTAAATCTGCAATTCTAATGGATTCTAGTTTGGCTCCATTTCTGAAGAAAAGCACATATAATACAACCGTTTACCATAACCCATGAAGAAAAATCTTTGCAAGAGTAATTTGCTCACAAACTATTGATGCAGGAGTCATTTTTGTGCTCTGTTTTGGGCAGCACCTGTCAGTAGAGAGTCCTGAGGCCTCCAGATAGGATGGATGAGAACTGCCCAGATTCCCACAGCAGCTTTTCAGTACATAAAGAGAATAGGAAAAGGCTTCTTGGAAACTAACTGCTAGAGAATTGTTTTTGAGAAGATAGTGATGAGCAGTCCAGATATCAGCTGACAAATATTTACCACAGAAGTTCCAAGAGTTAAAAGCTCATTCCTCTTAAGTAGGTGGACATGATATTTCTGATTTTTTCTCACATGATATCTCTTCACCTCCATATAAGATATCATGGGAATTTTACCAGCCTTAACCTCTTGTCTCCTCACAGCTCTACCCCAGACAGGAGTTGACCTTTGCTAAGTGTTTGAGCTGCCTTTAATGAGGGAGGATGTGTGTTGTATATAGATCTTCCTGAAAATCCATGAAAAAAAGGCTGTTGCCCAGAAACAAAAGGTCCAGTTTGGCTTATTTTTCTCATGATGAGCAACATCAGCCTTTTTGGGTGGTTCTGCTACTTCCTTTCTCTGAGTAAATAAACATGGCATTATGTGGATAAAGGTATAAGGCAGAGCAGGAGGCTCTGTGGATGGTTCCTTCAAGGGAGACAGACCTCAGAGCTCTCCAACAGAGCTGGATTACTGAGTAGCTGATTTTTCTGAGACTTTCCCGCAGTCGTCTCTGCTGTACAGTGACATATGAGGTAGACACTTGACCTATACCTGCTATTTAATTAAATACACTTCTTCACTTTTTTTCTTTGCATCTGTGTCATGATCCATGTAAGGAGAGACAAAATACAATGTTGTTAATAGGCAAAACTTATGAAGCTTAAATGGAAGATTTGGCTGGTTGTCTTTAATTAAATGGGCATTAATACCATGCAGTGTCCTAACTCTGAATGTGGAGGCATTAAAATAATTAACTGGTCTAATCTAGGTTTAAGAGGCTTGAAAAATAGGTTGAAAATAGGTGCTAGTGTGACAGTATATCCTTACGAAGGTGACCTTAATACTAGACGTTGAAGAAGCATGTAAGTATTGTGGCACATACAGCGGATATATGAGTACCCACTGTCTTTTCATTCTTAGAGCTGCACATGGCATCACACCTCTACTTGGTTTCTCAGACTCGAGTAAGGCAATAGGAAACAGCCTAGAAACAATTAATGTCACAGTCAGAATATATTCTGAAATGTCTTCTGGTCCCTACAAGAATAGTACTATAGAGTCATACAACACCAGGGTGGAAGGGACTTCAATGATCATTTGGTCCAGCCTTTCTTGACAAAAGTACAGTCTAGACAAGATGTCCCAGCATCCTGTCCAGCTGAATCTTAAAGGTGTCCGATACTGGAAGATTTATTCCAGTAGCCAGTTGCATTCATTGTGAAAAATTTTCTTTTTGGGTGCAATCAGAATCTCCCCAGGAGTAAGCTGTGCTCATCATTTGTCCTCTTTTCCATGTGACTCCTCATAAAAAGAAAGTCTTCATCTTCTTTGTAGCTATCTTTTAAATACTGGAACATGGTGACAACATCTTCCCTGAGCTTTCTTTTCTCAAGGCTGAAAAAACCAAGCTCTCTCAGCCTTTTCTCATAGGGCAAGCTTCCCAGTCCTTTGATCATCTTTGTGGCCCTTCTCTGGACTATCTCCAGACTTTCCATTTTTGTTTTTGTATTGAAAACCAAAAGCAGCCACAGGATCCAGAGCAGCATTTATAGTCTTGTAAATGTCCTAAAGAGAGGGATGAATATCCAGCTGCCCCCTTGACTGAAGCTTTCTGTCCTCACAGAGAGAAGAGTGAGGCAGAGTGTCTAAGCTCATGAATAGCAAGAAAGAAGGAAGGAATGGACCTTTTTTGTTCTCAAGATGTGTTGAGGCCTGCAGAGCACTGAAATGCTTTACCACTAACAGCCGCAGAAAGCATGTGTGTTTTCTAGCAGGGGAGAGCTCTCATGGAGGTGAAATAGAGATTTCCAGTTAAGCAGTGCCATGTGGCAACAGTGGGAAGCAAGTACATCTCATTCATTAGTGTTTAACTTTGCCTCAGAAGTGCACTACAGGACTAAAGCTATCAAGAACACAAGAAAAGGTCTCAGCCTGGCATGGATTCTGAGAGGGTTCCATTGGGAGTGTTTGAACTTACAGGTCAGAGCAAACCAAGCCCTCTAAAATTATATATATGTTATATATATATATATATATTACTTTTCTTACAGAGATGATTCAGGATCAGAAAAGATACTGAAAAATGACTACAACTCTCAATTTCCTAAGTAACGTTATTCAGGCCATCATGTAAATGGGACAAATGTCTAGCTCTCCCTGTAGGGTGATGCATGCCTTTCCCCGAGCAGGGAGGCTTATCACAATCAGACCCCTTGCAGGGTGCATAAAGCCCCATGAATGTCCCTAGCACAGAGGCTCAGTAAAGGCTGTGGCACTGGGACAGTGAGCACTGAGACAGAAGAAAGTGGCAGCTGTTTAATTATATACTTGAATAATCTAATGAGCAAATACAGTAAAAAATATTAAGATCACTAGAATACAGTTTATGTATCAGAGCAGCAGCATAAGGACCCTCTTTAGGTTGTGTTTAGCCATAAACACAGGAAGACATATCATCAAAATGATATTTTGTTGTGACCATGTAAATAAGACAAAAATACTGACAAGCAACTGATCTTTACATGCTGACAATCATGTGATGTGGCTGAGGGCTCCAAGAAGTTCATATCCCTGTCACTTAGGAAACAACCTTTGCTTTTTCTGTATGTTAGCTCCTGACACCAAAACCCGATTCCATACAGAAAACAAAGAATCCAGCTGTAAATAGAGACTTGCCGGGGAAGCACCATGTTCAGGTTTGGGGAAGTTGTCATCTATTGATACTCCTATTGTAATAAAGGTTTTGCTGAGATTAACACATATGCTGTGTGTGAAAAGCAGAGCTGCTATAAAACTGTGGCATGGAAAACGGTAATTAAAGGCAAATTAATCCATTCTTTCGCCAATTTGTTCAAGAAAACTTAGGATCTGCCAATGTTAGCAAGTAGTGCAGTGTAACAGAAATGGATCTGACGAATGAAAAAAAAGAAAAGCTCTGGACACCAGTCTTGAGAAATATGTATGATTCCACCAAATTAGCAATTTCTACTACAGACAGGTAAACTGCTATTGCCAAACTTCAGTGTTAGCACCCACTGCGCACATGCATTTTAGACCTTCTGGACAAAACTTTATTTATCAGCCTAAATAGGGTAACAAGAACAAACATGGCCATTTGATTTTACCTCCCTCCCTGAATATGACTGTCAGCATCCTGCACCAGTTCAGGCTGGAAGGTCATGAGTGAACAGTCAGATCTAGTAATATTCTTTAAACAGCAGCTTAAATTCTGAGTAAACTAAACCTTGTCCATGCAAACCACATTGCTGCTAAACAACTAATCCTAAATTATAGTAAGTAACAACAGTCAGTAATGCCTGGAAGCTCTGATCACTGTGTTAACAGTGGGATGGAAAAAAATTCAAACCACTATAGCTAAAGTAGAAAGGGGTGGAAAATGCACCTCTAAACACTGTTGTGATTTCAACTGCCCAGAGTACAGTGGCAATCTGTGGCATTTTTGTCTTTATTTATCGGACTGCATAATCTAATTATCTCTCATTAGTCCAAAGCTGATTATTTCATTTATCTTTGTATATGTGACAACAAAAGGCTGTCTTTAATTAAGCAGATCAGCAATTAGCTGTTGTTTTATAGGCAGTTTTAAACATCCCTGTACAAATAGCATGCAGCATGATTGTAATCAGATGCTCAGGGAAGAATTGTAGATGAGGACATTTTGATTTACAACCCCATTTAGTTTAAAGCCGCACTGGCAAGTCTGACTGCAAAAGCAAAAGCTTATGAGATATGGCCAAGTTGCCAAGTACCTTTGATGGAATGAAGCTTGATGGAAGATCTGAGACAAGATCTGCCAGTGAAATTTAGTTAGATCTGCAGAATAGATCTGACTAAATGTGGGCTGATCCTGAAGAATATGGGAACTCTGCTTACATCAAAAAGGACTACTCTACTGTTTCTAGTGAAGGAGATTCACATTCAAACTCCTAACCCAAAATCTAACCCAAACTTCATGGTTAAAGAGCAACAGGCAGGTTTGAATGTACAGAGCTCTGTTCAGCTTGAGCAATCAGGAGTGTCTGCTGTTAATTAAACCAAGAGAATTACTTGCTATTTGTGGTGGTGCTGTTGACAGCAGTAGATACTGTAAGAAATATAAGAACAACTTAATTTGGCTTGTGAACTATCAAAAAAACCCAAAAACACCCAGAGCAGCAAAAGCACTAGAGCCTGGGTATCCTTCCAAGAATCTTTGGATCAGTTTCCACTCCCAGAGATTCCTTCATCTTCTCTTAAGACGACCTCTCCCACTTTGGGAGTAGTTCCTGGAGGAGGAGTTGTCACTACTCCCTCCTTTCCGGTCCTGTACTATAGATGTCATAACTGAGCCAAAATTTCAAAGCAATTCTTTGTTCAACCTTCCCAATTTCTGCATTGGTTTCATCAGCAAAAAAATTCTTGCATCCAGCCACACGTATGTGGCAGTTTGGCTTGGGGCTGGAGGTTAAATATATGCAGATAAGAGAGAAAGGCATTAAAAAAAAAAAAAAAATATAATTTCTTACAGTAATTTATGAACCCCCAGTAAGTTTTAATTTAAGATGCAAGTGCTGAGATAAGCATGAAGAAATGAAGTTGGATGTCTCTGGTAGCATAGAAAGAAAGAGCAATGGACTAGAATGCAAATCTTGCACAAACTCATATTTGTAAGCACTGGTATTGTCCATTACTTGGAAGTAGCTCAATTTAAATAATCAATTTGCAAGAGAAAACTGCTGGTGCATTTAATATACTGAACTTCCCCCACTGGACTGTGCTTGTGGACCTGCTCTGCTTAAAACATGGAGAAATAGGATTAAACAACCAGAACAAAGCAGATGATCCTTTTACTACTTTGTTTTGCACATGTAATTCCTTATTTTTCAAATATTACCTGGAAAATTATGTTTGCTTGTGTTGATACAATTTTCAAAACACATTTGTTTTATTTTGTGAAAGACAATTCTTTCAAATGCTTTTTGCTTTACTGCTGAATAGAATTATGAGTTTTTTACACAGGAACAAATGGTGATATTCCAGCTAACCGTATGAGGAACTTTCAAACTTACGAGGAGATATTGGAAGAAATGGGGAGGTCCTTCAATGCTCTTTAGCTCTTTTTCTGCAGAGATTTCTCTGCACAGGACTCGCACAGTGTAATAAGCTTGACGCAATGCACTGCTATGAGGCTGTTTACCTGCTGGTAATTGCCAATTAAGCCTAGTATAAAAGGCTAATGGCAATTCTCTTCTGCTTGGAGAGTAAGAGGTAAAATCTTGCTTGAACAAACTGAAGACATCTGTGAAAGTCTCTGAAGTGAGTCGTGAAAAGGACATAACCTCTGAAGTATCTGCCATGAATTTTAAGGGCCGAAAATAACATATATGAAAACCATGGAAAACCTACAGCATCTTCTCATGTCAAGGGAATTAATGTTGATTTGAATTAATCGGATTGTAGCAGTCTTCATCTAATATGCAGAAACAGGTAAGCTGGACAATTAGTTCTCAGAGTCCTAATGCAATCCCAGCATTGGCTGTGAACATCACTGGAAGACTTGGATGACATTTCTGAACAAGGATTTTATTTAGAAGAAACAAAAACCAGCCAGTAGCACTGATCTCAACACTAATAACGGGGACAGAAAAGGCTAAAAAAGACTGGCAAAACCAGTGCTAGAAGTAATTACTGAGTGGCTATTAAATAAGTGTGGATAAGACCTTTAGAGGATAATTTTTTTCCTTCATATTCTGACCAAAACACATCAGAGGAGACAGTAGTTGAGCTAAATCTATTATTTGTCTTATCAAATACAGTCTTAAAATGAGAAAAAGTGTTCTTCCTCTGGGCATATTCTAAGAATATCTAGTAGGTACATTGAGAAGCAGGAAAATAAGATTAGAAAGCGAATATCGTAGATGGCTGATGTGATATTCTCCATGAGATGCTAGTGGGGAGCATCAGGCAGGCTGGACAGTCTGCAGCTGCAGACTTCCAGGAATGGTGATACCATGCAGGACCACTGCTGTGTCACCTCAGAGGCACAGACCCCACAGTTACTGCTTCATTAAAACTCAGCTCAAAACAGCAGTCCTGTCTCAGAGAGTTTGTGACCTAACTGCCATTAGACACTTTCTAGAGAGAGCAAATCAGACATGAGCTGAACTCTGGACTTCCACATCAAAAGGTACAAGAGACCATTGGACATTAGTGCTGTTACCCCCTTTAAGTATCTTTTCCCTTTTTCCACTATAAATATTGGTCAATATTCACACAAAATAAAAAAAATCCCTGACACAAATATAAAGTCAATACAAACTTGAACTCATCAACCCCAATTACAGCTTTAAATTATAGTAGAAGGAGAAACAGTAGGTTAAGCCAAGGACTGTAACAGCCAAACTCCATGGTGTACAGCTAGAACAACAAAGATAGCATCTACTTCCATTGCAAAAAACAGTGAAAAAGCTTTTGAATGGTGTCAGATCTCAGTGGACACCTTGGAATGGAAATTAGGGGTGTATCGCTCCTTTGGCATCCTTTTCACTCCACTGGCTTCGACTTCCAAGTCAAGGAAGTGGAAACAAACCCAGGAGCCAATGTAGCGATTGAGGATTACTGAGCCTCTGCTTTGCCTGGAGTTGCTCCTCAGCTGATCCAAAGGCCAGCACCTGACCCATAATCAGCCACTCCACAGACCTATGACTCCTGCATGTTGCTAATGAAAAACACTGGAAAGAGTTTTCAGTGTAGGGTACTGCTTTAGAATATTCATCCGAATGGAGATGGTCTAGCTATGGATTTCTTGAGGTAAATTATTTTATTTATTGAATGGCATCACCAGTTAACTAAGTTTTCTGAAGCCTGGCTACCCCTCACTTTTAACTTCTGACCATTTGCTGGCTTTTATCCGTTTGATGCATTTCCCTCTCATAAATTGCAAATGAGGAATCTTTTTGAAGTATGTGAATTCCCCTTAATGTTATTCCAGTCCACTGGGAATGTGAACATGATCCAAAGTTTGTTGGGAGTGAGAGGTTTTCCACAGCTGGCTACAGCCACATGTTTTGTCCTGCTTCATTTACATATTCTAATTGGTACAGGGTCTCAGCAATAAGTAAATAAAAGGCCTGAGATAATTTAATGTTCTTTTTCTTTTCTTTCTTTTCCCTGAAAATTCAAAGTTTTAAGTCAAGTCGCTTATTTCTGATACATACATTTTGCAGCACATACTTTTTAGGCCCTGAAAAATCTTTTGCAACATACAAGAACAGTTTGAGGGCTAGGGCTTACATTTGTACTTTCTCTCAATATCACACACAACTCTTCTGCTTCCTATTTTGCAGATGAAGAAACAGAGCAAGCGATTTTATGACTTTGTCTTTAGGTTGCAGTAAAATATTTATCTTTAGGTTTCAAAACGGGAAAAGAAAGCAGATTTCTTTGTGTGTTCATCTCCTTCCTTTAACCTTCAGGCCCCAATTTTATCATAAATATAAAATACCTTACAGAAACCATGCATAGATAGGACTGACATGTTTTGGCCTTTCCTCTGCCACATGAATCCATTCAGAGCCATCCACCACATGAGTGTGGTGTGGGAGCATGGCCAGGTCCAATCCTTCCGCTCCTCTGACAAACCAGGATCAAGCTAACAGAGACTTTTGGGGATTTAATGTTTGACACTAACCCATGGGCATGGGTAGATGAGGCAGTTGCAGATTGTGGTAGCTGGTCAGAAGCTCACTTTTCCCCTCATCAATTTGCCTAAATTTATGTCACCAACTTTTAACAGTTCTGCTTTACTGGAAAATACCTATTTCACCCAACAATGCATCCATATTCAACCCTGGATTTCATGTAAGTTTTGTTTGCAATTTAAGGGCATTTGAAAAGAAGATAGTTTCCACAAAGCTATTTTTAGGTAGCATATGGGACTTCAGGTAAGAATTACACTGTCTACTTTTTTCCCTTGGGCTGTTAATGCCTTCCTTACTCCAAAATTACAAACATCCCTGCACAAAAAACTCAAACCTGTTACAAATCTACTTCTTCAGAGAAAAACCTGTCAGCTTAACCCTGTAGGAAGAGAAAAAATCTCTGCTGTGAAGTGGAAAGAAAAACTGTGGCTATCAGGCAGTTGTCCTTCAAAAAGCAGTAGCATTTTCTGGAACAAGCCCCACAAGCATACAGGGAACAGCTTCTGCACTATCATTCAGGATTTTCTAAGGGTTTCCTAACTTCATTTTTCATTTGGGTTAATCACCATATGTAGTGACAAATTTTTCTCATGGCGATTTTGTGAAACTGTGGAAGGAAAGAAAACAGGGAAGTGCAACATATTGTAGAAATCTACTTCCACAGAAAGCAAAGGTGAATCTTTAAAGTTCTGTATTTCTTTCTTGCAAGCTGAAGATTTTTTTCCTAGAAGTAAGATGAGCTCAGAGTTGCAACTGACACTCCCTGTAATGATTTCTAGTTCTCATACGTGTAAGCTGAGCAACATGTCTTGCTCTGTGATTGCTCCCTCCACTAAGAAACACACACCAAACAGACTGTTTCTCCAGTTAATACTATTCATATGATCAAACAGCAGACCAAGAGTAAAATGCCTGCATAATTATGATGCGGCCCATAAGACCTTAAATATTGTTCTATTCATTGGTATAAAGACAGTATTATTAAGAGTCAACTGGCAAAAAGAGCTCTAATTTCCATACTTCAGATGTCCTACAGGTGTAGCAGAATTTTTTCTTTTTCAACAGGCAGAGGCTTCTGACAATATCTCAGTGAAGACAGAAAAAACATCTGAAGACAGACCTAGTATACAGCAGAATAGAAAAATACCCTGAAATAAGACCTATTAGCTAATTAGTAAACATAAAATACTTTATGTCTCTTCAAAACTATTGAAGATGTAAACAATATTTAGTTTCATTATTGATGCATATCCTGTTGAACTTGAGCTTTAAAGGGCACCATAGTTACTGAAAAAACATATCCTGCTTATAAAGGACCTGAGCTTCTTAGTCACACAGGCCTGGGTTTTCCACTGTACTTAAATATCTGGAGAAAGGGGTAAAAATAAAAATTCCTGAGCACACCTGAACAATTTCCCTGTACTTCACCTTNTTCTTAGTCACACAGGCCTGGGTTTTCCACTGTACTTAAATATCTGGAGAAAGGGGTAAAAATAAAAATTCCTGAGCACACCTGAACAATTTCCCTGTACTTCACCTTAAACAGATTCCCAAAAATGCTTTCACTGAAAATGTTAAGGGAGAACTAGCACAGATCTCTTTTCTGGATGTTATTTCCCTAACATACAGGCCTACTGAACAAATTAGCAATGCTCTCTTGGTGTATTTTTCAGTGCCCTGCAGTGATCACTGCATGCGAAAGCAAAGATTCAAATGTTTCCTATCACCATTACCTTTGCCAAGCTTATTCGCCTGGCTTGAACAATACAAAAGCCCAGAAGCTGTTTTTTTTTGTCCAAAGAGAAAGGACAGAAGTAAGTGTTTTTGAAAGGGATGGGACTTGCCAACATGTTAATATGATGCCCCGCAAGTAGCTGAATATGTTGGCCAGGTATCATACAGATTAATCCTGATCCTTCCAGCTCCCTTTTGTAAGCTCAGACCTAGAAAAGCCACCCTTTTCTGTGGTGAGAAGGTAATTAAAGCTCCCCTCCTTCAACCTTGCTGTCTCTTGAAAGCTAAGGAAACAAAGAGCAGGGAGTGGCTGCGTGATACCAACTCGCACTAAATCTGAGTTACAGCAAATGCCTACAAATTAACGTAAATAGTATCTTGCAGGTTTCACATAGAATTACACAACACAGACAGATGGGGTGCTCTAAGGGAAGAAAATATGAACTCATTTGTATTTAACATTAGTAAACACAGGAAAATGTCCTTTTCTCCAGACACTAAAATTGTATGTAAAATCTAAATGTAAAAATCGGCTTGGGTCTTAGGAGGCAACACTGAAGCACCTTAGGTACACATGTACCTTCTTTTTGTTTCATTAGTAAACTCTAGATTTATTGAATTGAAATAGTTTTAGATTAATTCCCTCTAGACTGCAAACCGTGTGCTTTGTCTAACAGCAATAGGAGCCAGGGAGTTCTAAGCCTATAAACCTAAAATTCAGTGATTTCATTATGGGAAGTGCTATATAGCAGTACTGAAAAATTCAACCATCTTAATTGTATGAGCTATTACCTTAACTTACAAAGCATTTTGTATAGTCTGTCTGTTCCTATATTGTATCTCCCAAAAGACTGCTGTAAGTATACAGGGCTGGATGCATTCACTTGAACGGTGTATTTTTCAGCCATGTATTTCTTCAGAAATGGTATATTTTGTATTATTGTGAGGCGCATCCTGCATAGCAACTCTGTAGTTTATTGATTCAATTGAATTGTGCAAGACTGAAATTCTAAACCGTGCTTTTTGCATTGATCCTTAAATCGTATCATTAAAATAAAACTCAATGATGTTTTGAATACACTGATCCTAATAATTTTGCTGCTTGTGAAGTTCCATTGCAGCACCAATGACTAATGGCTCTTGAAGAATAAAATAAAAATCTTCCTGAAACACAATTGTGAAACCATTCGAAAGCTGCAGAAACCAATTACAGTAAAATTCTGTGTTCTCAATCAGGCTCCATAAAAACACTCCGGCGCTAAGAGATGCTGGGTTATTTATTGTGGGAAGTTACTGAATGCTTAACTATGCAGATGAAATTCTCCTCATTCTTTTCTACAAGGCAGCAAAATAAATAACTTAACAGCTCGCAGTTCCCAAGGTAGACTTGTTAATCGGTCCAATATTGTTCTAATTCTCATCGTAGCTAACTGAATTGGAGCATGTAACTGGATAAAATGTGTCTGTAGATACCATGTACTTATTCCGATTACTATTTGGTTGATTGATGACTTTCTGATTTTTTGAAACAATGCCAGCACAGTGGCCTCTTGGTAGCTGAACACATGACTGCTGTTTGTTGTTCTTTGGGGGGACTGCAATGCGAGGTCTGGCTCAGTCATTTTTAAAATCAATACTTGCTCTCTGAGCACGGGATAATTTAGAGAACATAATTCAGAATTCTACCTTTCAGCATGTATCCTCCATCAAAGGGGGATTTTTGTCCAGAGTCAGCACAAAGGCTGCATGACCCAAGAATGCACAGATAAGGTTAAAAAAGGGAGGGAAAGCACATATTTTTTTCAAACCAAAGCATCACTAGCCACACATGTAGATTAAGGTGTCTCTCATGTATGTGCACATATAGCACGTGTGTTCCTCCACAGTTAGCAGCTGGAACTGGATGTTTTGAATAAACTCCAGGTTTTGCTTCCTCTCATGCCCTCCCCCACCTCCATTCTCCTCCCCATTTTTGGCCATTTGTGTATTATCTCACAGTTTCTGAAGCAAGGTCCTACTTCACTGTGAAGACTGAAATGTCTGAAAATGGAACCTGAAAAGCCTCTGATGGGCTGGTGTTCAGCCTTACTGATGCTGCAGTTCTAAAAAAGCAGAAGAATTTCCTACACCTGCATTAGTAGTGTTCCACTCTCAGCAGCAGAGATTTGAATCAAATTGCTGCATTAAGTTAGTGCAGTTTTGCATGTGTAAATGGAGCATAACAGAGATCCTAATCACACCCCCTGGTTGTTCGGTACTGACTGAACTCCAATCGTTTTGGATTAATCTTCCCATTTGAAAAGTCTGGCTGTACATTATGCCTCCATTTCATCTTCCATATCCCCTCCATTAAAAACTTTATTTCCCAAGCTTCTTTGGACCTCAGTGGCCCTCTGAATCCTCTCCCTACCCTAAAAAAACCAAGTTCTCTTTACACTTTCTCTTTCCACTTTCTTCACCCTGCTCCTAAACTGCACACCCCCAGAGCCTCCTATTTCCTACATCAGATACATTCCTGTCTGATTTTCCTCTTTCCTCCCACATCAGAAACTTTTTTTATGTTTTGACAGGGGTGTTGAGGTCAATAGCGCCTTGTTCATATTTAAAATGCTCTTTATCTATTTTTAAATGTTAAATGTATTTTAACTTCTCAGTATAGAAAAGCTCAGACACAATCCTTCTGCCAAGATTCCCTCCAGCTTGGAGGACAGTGAGCCTCTCTACAAGCTCCCATTTTCATTTCAATTTGCTTCTTCTGTTTCCATTCTGTTTGCTTCTACCTCCTTCAAAAGGGGAAACTTCCAGGTGTATCCAAACAAAATTTGCAGCTTCTCTGTTTTGTCACAGCGTCTCAAGAAAGCAAAGAGGGATCTGGCACAAAGAGCAAAAAGCCACCTGAGTTTTAAACATTTTGTCATGTCAGTAACATGAAAAGTGGCATTTAAAATTTCTGGAGGTCTGGGGAAAAAAGTGTTTAAAGTCTGATGCCTCACTTAAAGCCTATTAATTATTTTTAAACATTTCATCCCCATCCAGACTTCTTACAAGGAAAATATTTCTTTTGATTCTTTGCAACACCCATTTGACTTCCACTTGAAAAGCCATAGATGTCAGCAAATTATCTTTAGCAAGCTGAGTTTTCAGATCATTCTCTTTTTTTGTATGCTTCTTTTGACAGAAATAGAATTAAATATGACACAAACCAATGGAGAAGAGTGACAACAACAGACAAAAGATTTCAACTATATAAAGAATAATGAAAAACTGCAATTTCTCCTGTTTACTATTCCCAGTCATTTAATGAGCCTTCAGCCAGTTATTCAGTGTGGACCAAACATGAAATCCACTCGGGACAGAAAAGTTTCAATCCCTGCATCCATTCTAAATTATTTATAAGCATTATCAGGCTGTTTTATACTATATACTTTACTGGATGCCTATAGCAGCAGCTGCAGCACTGGAGCTCTGCAAAGTGGTTTCCCTTTTAAATTTTTCTACAGCCTCCTGAAAAGCTCACCCTTTTGGGCTGAAATTTCTAGTGCCTGTAAGTAAATTTTAAATAGGAGATTTAAACCTTATACTTTGAGTTAAAATATATTTGTTCTGGCTTTTAAAAAACCCCTTATTATTATTGTCTAAGGAAGGGCATAATACAAACATCCAGGTCCTTCATAAAAATTTGCATTTTCTGAATTATCATATCCAAGTTTTGTATCCTGTATCTTCCCAGGCTTGCTTGATGTTTTCTGCAACAAGATAGATGCAAATTTCTACAGAGTCAAGGCTCAAAACAAAACACTGTTAAATACAGGAGTAGAAGGAAGATATCCAACTAAACCCAAAGAAAAGAGTTTAAAGCACCAGTTCCTATGTCACTGAGGCTTCTTTCTCATTCACACTCTGCAGCCTGAATGCCCTTGGTATCACTTCTCAAGTAAGGTTTGCTCTTTCGCTGCAGAAGAAAAGGTGAGTATTTCGCACAGCTTGGGTTTTGCAAGGTTTGGGAACTTTCATAAAAGCATGGGAGGGGGTTGAAATTCCCTGGCTTTTCTATGGATGCCATTGGAACACATACATTTTAAAGTCAAGCTGTCACATTTTCCTGCACTTCATCTGACTTAGAGAAATGCAACAAGGAAGCCTTCCATCTCATTATCACTTGTCTCTGGTATGGTATGATACAAAAACTACATTTAAATTACAACAGCTTGAAAAAATTACTGAATGCTTTCCTATGTTCATACATACATTGATAAAACAAGCAAGGAAACCACAAGAAGAAAATGTGGAGGATCAGGAAGAAGGCCAAGTTCTCATCTTTGCACCTGAGAACACCCAAGCTGTTATGGGACAGAATGGAAGCAGATAGATATTCTGTGGCTGTCCTGATCGGAAGGGAAATGGGAGCATGTACTGGAAATCTCTGATTGATAGTGCTTACCAGTATTTAGCAGAAAGAAATAGGGAAAAAAATTGCACATAGACATGCTGCAACATTTACAGTAATTTTTCTCCAAGTGAAAATAAAACATAATCTGGAACAATTACTTAAAAAATTAACAGTAAGGATAAAAATCACCTGACATGAAAGATTTTATTAATACTATTTGATTACAGCTTTTATAGCATATTATTTGAAACGGGTAAAAGAGAGAGTGGTTTTTCTTACTGTATGTTCCTTGGATTATCTGTTCTTTCTTGTACATGTACTAACCTAGATACCTTCACACCTAACTGCTCAGCAAAGGAGAAAATACTCAGATGTGCACCTGCAGAGCAATTTTCTGTCTTTAAGCTGGAAGTATAAATTACATAACAGAAAGATGGGGAGGTTGCAGATTTTTTACAAGATTTTATTAAGAATATATAAGATTATGCACATATTCTGAGGTGGAAATTATCTCATTTGTGAGAAATAACACCTCTGGCTTCACTGAATGTAAAGCAAAGGTTTGTTATGGTGGCTTCACAAAAGGCATCTTTAGGAAACACAGTATCTTTAACAGCAGGGTGCTGAAAATTCTGCAATACTTAATACTAAGATATTGTTTAAAACCTTCAAATTATAATATCCATATCATAATTTTATAAGCCATACACAACTACTTTTGTACTGTTTCTTTTGGCAAAGCTATAATTATGAGAACAAAGACTGTAAAACTGGCATTTCTTCATTCTCCTTTACATTATTTATTTTCTCCATCTTTAACCCATTCCATTTACTTGCTGCAGCATGGGCAGCTGGATGCCTATTCAGTTTATTTGACGAACCTGGACCAAATGTTTATTTATGCTTATTCAATGAGCATGGAACCAACCCTCCCTTTGCCAAACTGTTCTCACCTCCTCTCTATTGAAACCCCTCCCTTTGCTTATTCGTCCCACCAAATTTTAGATGCCTGAGTGCCAACTTTGGGACCCCAGATGTCCTAAGCTGTATCTATAATCAGGTCTTAGCTACCCTGAATCCAGCCCCCTGTGATGGCAGCTGAAGAGCTATTGAAATGCCATATGCCTGCAGGTTCAAACAGCGACCACAGCTTGGGTTGGCTGTTTTTAAATCCCTTGTAGCAAGGTTAGAGATATTGTCATCTTTTGAACTTGTGTTTCTATTTTACACAGCTGTTCCAGAACTTAAGGGACAAAACCTCCTTGGACTATCTCCCTTTTCCCCACTTTGTGTGTGTGTGTGCCACAGAGCTGTTCTCACAATCCTGCTGCTTGTGTCCAGCAGGACATGGCAGCAGAGTGTGTGCTGTGACTATCTTGACAGTAGGGCTAATATTTTCCAGAACAACTAGCAATAAGAGATATGTTGGTGTCCTTTCTATCTTGGATAATGCAGCCCAATTACTAACAGGCACCCTGGAACTAGGGACAGGACACTTAAGTTTTCACCTTCGGAGTACACTTGTGAGTCTGGTTCTGGCAACACAAAAAAGATCTTGTAGCTGCCCAGTGGCCTGCAGCACATGAAACAAGTGGCAGTGATATAGCCCAGCACTAATGCAGTCAGCTTGGTATTTTCTGCAACATTTCTGGAACAGCAAAGTCCCAGATCAATATAAAATACTATGTCAAAATTTAGTTTTGGTCTGGGTCCCAGATTAGAGACATTTTGTCAGAATTTACTCCCCTGGCATGTCCACAACAGGATTTTACAGATCTCTCAGCAAGTGCATATGACATTGAAACTGGGTACGAGTCATTCCTCTCTCTGCTGTGAGAATAAGAGTAGGTAGTGTCTTAAGAAAGAGAAGAGCAGACTGTTAATGTGTAAATGGATATTATTCCAAGAGCATCTTTGGACTTGCTGTGCTCCAGATTTTGGGTCTGGAACAGAGACAGTCCTCAAGAGAGTATTGGTATCTGCACATCCATGAAATTGGAGAATCCAGTCCTAGCTTTTAAAAGAGCCAGTAATAATATGGCCCTGACATCCTTGAATTTATTTTCAAAGTCAGGAATCAGAAGGGGATCCACATTTTGTTTATGTGATCTTTCTTTGGTGCAAAAACTAAACCAACTTCTGGACCAAAGCACTCAACCTGGTGTCTCTGAACCTGTCTTAAGAGCAGATTCACAATCTAAACATAGAAGTTATTTATGAAAGGAATGCACACATTTGAGTGTTTTTTTCAGCTTTTCCTAGTCAGATCAAATACAGTTCAATAACATTGGTTTCCCTACCAGATATTCTGTCAGAATTCCTTCGCAAAAATAAAATCTGCAAGAATTATAATACTTTTATAGAAGTCATGTCCCCTTTAACAAATTGATTTCTATAACCCTCTATATTTCGTTAGAATTGTTTTCCTCTAAGCGATTTCATAGTTCTCTGTTAATGAGCAAGTGAAGAGTGTTTTGGACTAGATAGCATGTGATGTTTAAAACACCAATCACTTCCCTACACCTCCTATCTCTCAAACCACCTGCTAATCATAACAATTGCTAATTTGAGTCCTTTTAGCCATTTCTGGTGTCAGTGACAACATGGCGTAGCCTGCAATGGCCATTTGGCCACTCTCCCACCCACCTCAGCGCCTGCCGCTGCTGCTGCCCATTTTGGGCTCTATTGTTCTCTGCCTCTGCTGACCACAAGCAATTCCTTCTCTCCTAATCTCGGGGGAATCTCTGCCTTCACAATGGGGGCAGGGCCATTCGCTTTGTGTGCAAGATAATCTTTTATAGAATTGTTCTCAAACAGAGACACACACACACTATCCTGTTCACGCTCTTTCTGCTTCTGAAAGGCTGATGAACAGCAGTGGGAAGGTTTAAAAGCAGATAGGAAGTGTTAACTATCTCTGGTTACCCATCCCCTTGTTGATATGCACTTAAAAATACATATGGATGTGGCTAAATGTGGAAATAACTGGTTTAAGTAATGGTTGTTATTTTCACACTCTCCCTAAGATTAAACCCAGCAGCACTTAGAATATACCTTGTGGCTACAAACTGGTAACAGATAAACAAACAGTTCACTAGATTTGGATTTTATAAATACCTACGTGCAAAACCTATACCGAGATGTAGCAAGCGCTTCCCACAGTATTTCAAAAGAGAATGGAAAATCTAAGGTGATCTGTTAAAGGAAGCAGAACTGACAGCCCCTGCACTCAGCATGGTATCTTCCTGCCTTATGAATGCTCTTCTTCCCCAGCTCACTCTGAACAGAAAACAAAATTTACTCGATTTCCCTGTCTGAACTACTGAAATACGACTTTGTACTGGGCTTTACCCCTAGTCCTCCACTCGGAAGGATTTAAAGCCAGTCGTTATATTACAACGCAGGTTGCAGGAGAAAAAAATAAAAAAAAAAAAAAAATAGAGTGCGCTGACCAGCTGCTTTAATCAGGGTAGAAAAATACGTAAATATCATTGTTCTTTACACTACAATGAATACAGACACAGAAAGAATGTATCCCTGCTGCCTATGACATGGGTGACAATTTCAGATATTTCAGCTTTTAAATTGCTTTTGTGATTTATTCCAACTCTGTGCCTGAGCGGAGTACAGAATTATCTGCGCAAACACCATCAAGCAGACATTTCTTCTTGAAAATATTCACACTTGACTTTACTAAAAGAGCAAAGAAAACGCTCAGAAAAATCTCAGCTCTGTCATTATGCTTCGTCCTGCGGAAAGCTCTCCTCCTCCACCTCCTCGGAGTGCAGCCCGCGTAGATGGCTCCCTCTAGGCTTTGATACCCAGCACAGCAGGAGGAAACGCCGGCGGATCAATAATCCAACCCTACATCTGCCCATGTCCGAATCACAAAGCAACAACAAACCCCCGAGAAGATCCATCCAGCTGAAGGGAAACGGCTGCTTCTTTACAGAAATTGCAAAGCCAAGCAAAGGCCACAGGCTCACCAGTGCATGAAACAGGGATGCTACAAAGATTTTGGAATATCTCCTGACAAAAGTGCTAAATATAGAGGATGTCAAAACCAAATCTAACATGTCTGTCTGTCCCCTGGGACCGAGTCTGCTTGCCCTGGTAGGCGCTGGATTCATGCTCTGCAGCCAGGGCTGTAGTCACTCCACGCTTTGTTGTACTGCTGCCTTTCATTACTCTCTTCTTTAGCCAGGTGGTGAGGGCCACGCTCTGAAAAGCTCCCTGGGGTCCATGTTGTCTAATAAGTATGGATGTTGCCTGAGGCAGTTGGCTAGGTCCCTGTTTCTAAGGCCCAACAAACTCAGCTTTATAATGATTGGCAGATTTGGGGTTGAAGCGTGGCTTCTGACATGACATCGTAATTCATTCCACAGTGCTCTTTAACGTGCAAATTACTTGAGATATTAGGGAGTATTTTATTTTTAACTGTCGTATGCTTGCATGTAGTTTTGTTTTACAGCTGTGCCAGTGGACTATGGCAAGGTTTTACAGATGCAGGACAAACAGAAAGGCAGCCCTAGGTAGCATGTTTTGTTACATCCTTTCTCTGTAAAACACAGCACAGTAAAGAACTTCAACAGTTTAAATCAAGCTCAACAAAATGTTACAGATGTCACATGAATGTCAGACCTCAAACCTGGTATTTAATCACTTGGTTCAAAAGTAGCAATTTTGCAGTGGTTTCTATGGAAGAACAAGCTGCAAGCATCTCATAGTCACAAAACCATCCTTTTCAGCACAACATCAATCTAGTCTGCACCTTTGCATGGCTTCATCTGCTGAGCTCAGTTCTGAGAAGGAGTTGTAGATACTGCTGTGTACATAAACATGACTACGCACACAGACAAGGACTCATCATGCTACTCCCTGCTCACTGCCACAGCTTTCACATGGAACAATCAGTAAAGCAAAATTAAGACTATCCAATGTTAGCTGATGTAGAGTAAGATATGATTATCTTAAAGCTGTGAAAACAGACAATGCATTTTGTATCAATACCTGAGTTTTATCAGAGAGTGGTATATTTTACATAAATTGATGTCCTGAAACCCCTCCAAGTTTTGAAATGGCTAGGTTTCAAAGCTTGTCTTTAAAAAAAGCATCTGGCTTTGAAAATTAGCTTTAAAACAGTGTTTGCAATAATGATTTCAAGGATGACGTCTGTGCTGCTTTGACCAGAGCAGCCTAATTTTGCCAAGTACACACACATAGGTGGGAAGAGAAGGGGCTATAGTATGTATGTGAGACAGGCTCCTGACTTTCCTCCCCAGTGCCTCTGCCCACAACATGGGTCTCTGCTGAATATGTGGAAAAGCCCCTTGCTTTCAATAATGACTGCAAATTAGTTGATATTTATAACTTACAGCTGCAGAGATTTTTCAAGCTAACCAACATTAGCCAGCCTGGCAACCATTTCATTCAATGCTGAGTGCTTTGAAAAAATATATCCTGAGAGTGCTGGACTGTCCTTGAGTTTCTCTGATGCCAACAGAATCTGGAAGGATTTAGAATCTTGTAGAGGGTGGCTAGTGAACTGAAGCTGAAATAAAATAACTAGGCCTGGTTTGAGGCATTTCTAGAAATCGGCATTGCTGCAAACATTTTTTGGGCACCCTCATTCATGATGGCATAAGATCAATGTCAATTTACACAAATTCCTTTATCTTGGATGTCAGCAGGAAGTTTTTGGCCCAGGTATTACTGAGTTAGCTTTAATTTTTTCCCTTCTCCCCAACACCATCAGTGCTCTCATCCTCTGCTCACTTGCCACTAATCCCAGGTCCGCTTTCCTCACTTGGTCCTTGTGAAAGTTTGCCATTTGTAATGGAAGCCAAAATGAATGCAAACTGTATTCAGACTTTGTTACAAAACCTTTACATGGTCCCAGCTGAAAACAACAGGCACAGAGTAAAATACCAACTCCTCCCTCCCCTAAAGCAGTGAACATCTTTGCTCTATAGTGAACAGATGCTTTTGGGATTGCCTTTGTTCATCACAAACCATCCTTTGCAATAGTTCCAGCACTGGGCAGCTCCAGGAGCTCCAAGAATAATAGTGCTCTTGAAGATCCCATTTAATTGGGATACAGTGAATCTTCCACAAGTATCCCATGTATTTCACTGTAATCCATCAATACAGGATAAAAGAAGTGAAAACTTGCCCTGAAAATCAGATATTGTTTGTATGTGTCTGGCACCAACAGAGCCCTCAGTCAATATTAAATACCAGGCCAAATTTATTTATTTTTATTCACATTGCACCTAAACCAATTGCAGCATCAGTTCTTCTGGCCATGGTTTAAAAATAACACACACTGTCTCACTACACTTTGCTGCCTACCAAGGTAGAGCTTCAAGAATAATCACACTGAGGTAATTACACAAGGTATTCCTTTTGTCTATTTTGAGTGGAAAACCAGCCTTAAGGCTGCTTAGAGATGACAAGACAGTTGCTGAGCAATCTCCATTGACCGTGCCAGGCACTGCAGATGTTCAGTGGGCACAGGAATGGTTCCCAGCATTACCCTGTCAGGAGGCTGAGGGGGGATTTTCCCCTGCCCACATCTGAAATTCCACACCACTTCATTTTTTTTCTTTGTCCATGTTTTCTTGCATAGAAAACAAATTATTTTCTAGTCACCCAAAGCAAGCTTTTTCATTTTAACAAGACACATTCTATAGTGCTGTGAGGCTGAGGAAGACACAGGAGCTACAATGGCTCAATACTTGGTGATAAGAAGCAGAGAGAGTTAATCAGTGTTGAGCCAATATTTCAATATAATGTTAGTGGGCTTGGTACTATTTTTAGCACCTCTGCCAGCTGTACTCATTGTAGTTCCTGTGGCTATTTTTGACAGAGGGAGAACATTGTCTCTAGTTACCTGGCCAAATTCTTATTCTGGCAATTTTATCCTCCCTGCTGAAACAACTTGCATAATGTGAGTAAACAAGTTCCTGTTCCTCCTTCAGTAGCACACAGCAACACTATGCTTCAGGAGAAGCTGATGTACCTTTCTTCCACAGGTGAGAGCTGCCTGGGTGGTGGGCAATGTCAGCTGACATTCTGACAGTGGGACCTATGCAGGTGGCGATATTGCTGTGTATCATAGCATCGCTGTACTCCAGAAACCCTGCCAGCCCATGATGCTACTGAGGACAGATTTCAAGTAGTGTCTTGCCTGGTCCCCTCTTCCTATTCTAATTATGAACAACTTGGGAAAGCAATCACATTTTTTATGCACCAGGTCCACTGCAGCATACATTGCCAGCACTTGAGATAGGACAACCAATTTTTTTCAGCTCTTTGCTTTTGCTGAGCCCACTGCCTAAACAGGACACTGCAATTCTTTCCTGTGTTTACAAGGACTTTTGTTTCATCCAACGCAGACCTCAGCCATTTAAGTTACATATATCCCTGATCAGAAAGTGGAGACTTCCCAGGTAATGTGTACATCCTATGGCATTTCAAGATAAAATTTTGAACCAGCTATCTTAGACATTATTGCTTTAATAAGCTGTACTGCATTACAGTAAATATAGATTTAAGCATACCCTTGTCACGAATAGTGTCTTGCTACCAAATGATTTTAAGCTCAAAGGCCTTCAGATTTTGTTTTCTAGTCAGACTATCCCCCCAAACCAAAGAAAACTACCTGACTAAAGCACTGCTCTTTCCCTTGCTTTCTCCATTTTCCTTTCATGGCACAATACAGGCATACTACAACAAATGCTGTACACCCTCTGCCTCCTTCCCTTTAAGTGGGAGAACCACTTCTTTTCTGAAAGATCAGCCACCTAAGGCTCATTTTCAGCACGAGTATGTGTGGTTCTCTCCTTACTTTGAAGGGTACTACAGAACACTGTATCAGATACACTGAGCACAAAGATATCTGAGGGAAAAATGATCTGTAAATCTGTCAGCCATCTAAAGAAAAGGAAAGCATTTAATTATAACTTAACTGCAGAAGCATTCCATGTGTTTTAACTGCAACAATAAAGAGGAAAACTTTCATTACCAGGTTCTGGGGTTCAGCTGTGCATCTTTCCTTAACACTAATAGGACACTCTGCTGTTTCTGCCCACCTAACACTGAAAAATTACTCAATAAAAATTACTTGTCTGGTGCAATTACACCCTCATCTTTCAATTAGCATTCTCTCTAGTATTTAGGGTGGGCTTTAGGAGCCCAGCGAAGAGAGATTTCCTGGCTGAACGAAGTCATCTTCTTACCAAGTAGATTGCTTAGGTTCAGCCTTTCAGTGAGCACAGGATTCCGAAAGCGTTTCATCCTCATTACTGAATCACAGCACTGCTGGTGAAGTGTGAATGTGGATGCTTTGGTCTTCTGGGAAAGGGGAGCTTAATATTGAATAAACAACTATCTGGGGAGAGGCAAAAGAGACTAAAAGGAGCTTCTAGGGCAGAAGAGAGCTAAAGCCAAATATTTTTATTGGTATCATTTTTCTTTTAAAAGGGAATGAGCCACTTAAGTGTTTCCTTTGATTTGTATTTGGCTGAATGAATTATTGTCAGAGAGAGGGAAATGCCTGTAATGCAATCCTGAGTGGTGAGGTACACAGCACATATAAGAAAACACCAGGGTCCTTAAAGAGAGTAATGAGCACAGAGCAACACTTGCATACATGAATCCCCTCTCACACTCTGAGCAAATTGAAACATCTAACAAAACCACCACCAAGATTCTTTTTACATTGCCTCATTTTCTCCCATTTTGAATGACTTCAGGCTGAGCAAATATTTTCTTTCATTTCTTGGCATTTTGAACAAAAAGTACTTTGAGGAAAAAAAAAAAGGCTGTCCTCAGCAGCGAGGAAGGTGTGGTGGTGGCACAGAGACAGCTCCTGGGGGAGCTGGGTCAAGGCAGCACCACAGGGAGAGAGCCCAGGGACCAGTCGCTGGGGCTGCTCCAGGGCAAGGACAGGGACTTGTCCTCTCACTTCTCAGGAGAGTGGCTCACCTTGTTCTCACAGAACCTTTTGAACTGAGGTCACTATGATCTCACCTTTCACAACTTTTTTCTCTTGTATAAATAAGTGTATTAAGATGGACAGAGGCATTCAAGAAGGGATTCTACAGGTACATTGTGAATAAAAGACAAACCAGGAATAACTTAGGCCCCCTCTGGAAGCTATCAGGTGAACTGGCTACGCAGGATTTGGAGAAGGCTGAGATTCTTAATGACTTCTTTGCCTCAGTCTTCAACGGGAAAGGCTCTGACTGCACCAACCAAGTCTTGGAAGTCAGACGCAGGGGCTGTGAGAATGAAGACCTTGGGCCCACTGTGGGAGAAGATCTGGTTCGAGATCATCTTAAGAACTTCAATGTGCACAAGTCCATGGGACCCGATGAAATCCATCCGCGGGTCCTGAAGGAGCTGGCGACTGAAGTTGCTAAACCACTGTCCATCATATTTGGGAGATCATGGCAATCAGGTGAAGTTCCCAAAGACTGGAAGAGGGGAAATATACCCCCCATATTCAAGAAGGGGAAAATGGATGACGCGGGGAATTACAGACCAGTCAGTCTCACCTCTGTGCCT
>NDXB01011999.1:0-32829 GCA_002631895.1 Agapornis roseicollis
GGTACCGGGGAGGGGGGGGTGTGTGTGCATGGGGGGGGGGCGGCACAGATTGAGTCAAGGCAGGGCTGGCGGCAGCGGCTTTATTGACGGGACCCCCCCACGGCCCCGGGATGGACCCGCCCGGTGTCCGGGGCTATGGCGGGGCCCGGGCCGGCCCACGGCGGCGAGGGGGGGCTCCGGTGCCGCGGGCCCGGCTGAGCTGTTCCACGACGGCTTCGAGGTCGGCGAAGCGCGCCGAGAGCAGCCGCAGCTGCTCCTTCAGCGCCGTGAAGTCCCGGTACAGCCCGTCCAGCGCCCCCGACAGCGACCGGATCCTGCGCAGGCACAGGGGTGAGGACCCCCCCGTCCGGTGCGGTGCGGTGCGGTGCCCCCCCCGGTGCCCGTCCCCGCTCACCTCCCGTAGTCGGGCAGCACCGTGTGGTGGTCGGACAGCAGCAGGTTCCGCAGCTGGGAGGTGATGGCGAACTTCCAGTTATCCAGCACCACCGTCAGGTTCGCGCAGCCCCTGCCCGGGCTCCGCTCGGCTGCGGGGAGCGGGGGGCACGGGCTGGCTGCGGCAGGAGCCCCATGGAGCCCCATGGAGCCCAGCGCGCCCCCCCCGGCCCTGCCCGCTCGGCGCTGGGGGCTCGGCGGTTACCGGCAGCTCCAGCGTCCCTCGGTGCCGGCCGCCGCTCCAGCCGGGCCGAGCCCAGCGCCGCCAGCAGCAGGAGCGGGATGAGGCGCGGCGGGAGCCCCGCCATGGCGCTGCCCCGGGAGCCCCGCTCCTGCCTCGGCTCTCGGCTCCCGCGGCTTTGGCTCCGTGCGGCTCCCGCCGGCCCTTTTGAAGGCGCGGGGCTGGCGCGGGGCCCGGCTCCGGTGCTGATTGCGAACAGACCGCGGCCTCCAACCCCCCCTGCCCGGTACCGGAGCGCAGGAGGCACGGCGCTGGCTCTCGGTTCAGGTGCTCTTTATTCGAGGTGACCCCGCACACCAACACCCGCACACCCAGGGCAAAGCAAACCGGGGTCCCTGCACTGTCCCGGGGCAGGATGGGGCTTTTCTGCTCAGAGCAGAGCACGGGGCAGCGCTGGAGCCGGCCCCCCCGAGGGGGGTAACTGAGGCCCAGACCCACAGTGCCAGGGCTGGGGGCTCCAGTGACCCTGTGGGTCAAGCCCTTGGGGCAATGCGAGCGTCTGCCTGCCCCTGCCCGGGTTGGAAGGGGAGAGAAAGCCCCAGCACCGAGGTGTGTGTGGGGGGAAGAGCTCAAAAGGGACATGGGGGAAGGCACCACTTGTGGGGCGCAGCTCCCTCCCCAGGCCAAGGCCCGCGGGTGCCCCAAGTTGTGTGTGTGCCCCTGCCCAGCCTCGCTCAGAGGGGGGGGACAAGCTGCTGCAGCCCCAGCGAACACAGGGCTCTCTGCAGGCTGACGTGGCAGCACGGGGGGTGCACCCAGCCTGATGCCAAAGCATCTCCCGGCGCATGCGAATGTGTGCTACAGGAGCGGTGCCAAGCAAGAGCTGCCACATGCCCACTGTAGAGGAGGGGCTCCATCCTGGTCCGGGTCTGGCAGAGCTGCAGCCTGACCCAGCACTCAGCCTGGGCTGGTTCATGTGGAAGCAGCTGGGACCTGGGCACCCGCAGGGGCAGGGAAAGGGGAGCAAAGCTGTGGGCAGGGGGATGCCAAAGCCTCCCCATCACCTCCACCGCACAGGGAGGGTGCTTTAGGCAGCACCTGGGGGGTCCCCAAGCCCCCAGTGCTCACCCAGAGCGGGCTGAGAGAGGGGCTGGGGGTGGTGGGGTGAAGGCTGAGGTTAAGCGTTGGTTACCCAGCATCGAGATAAAGGCAGGGCGCCCGCTCCTGCGGTGGGGCTGCCCCTCACAGGGTTGGGAAGATGGGGAATGCTGGAGCCTTCCCCCCCCCCTCCCCCACGGCTCCGCACCCCGGGAAGCTGAAGGGAGGACAAGGGAAGGACAAGCACCAGTGCTGCTGCTCGGGGGTTGCTGTGTATTGGTTAGGTCCGCGGCAGGCTGCACATCTCGCAGTGGTCCGTGCCGGGCTGGTTCATGAAGGTGCAGTGCTGACAGGCCCACATGGCCGCTGCCGCCGCGTGCGTCGAGCCGCCCATGGCCCCGTACTCCTGCAGGCCGGAGAGCGGGACCCCCACCGTGCCTGCGGGACACAGAGGCAAGTGCAGGATGTGCCCCAAGGCCAGCACCCTGGGGAAGCTCCAAGGTGCTGGCACCCCAGAACCCATTCCCACTCGCTGCCGTCCTCCCTCCCCAGTCCCCAGCAGCCTCCAAGGTGGCTTGAGAGGACCAAGCCCAAGGGACACAGGACCCCCCACTCCCAGAGGGACCCCTTCCTTACTGCAGAGCTGCTCGATGGTGGCCCACTGCTCGGATTTCTTCCAGGTCTGTGCCAGCTCCTCATTCTTGGTCCTCACAGCTTCCAGCAACAAGCTGATGCTGTCCTGGAAACCGTAAGAGGGAAATGAAGCACTCCTGCAGTGCCCACACTGGGGCTGGGAGCAGGGAAGTGCCTCCTGCCCTCCTCCACCAGCCACAGCAAGACACAGCTGTGAGTCTGGGCTGGTTGAAAACGTCCTTTGGGCTGCCCCTGGGAGGTTCACAGGCAGGGAGCAAGATGCAGATTGTCCCTTCTGCTCCCCCAACACTCCCAACCACCCTCAAACCCAAGCACGCTTCCTTTGCCTCTCCTTAGAGGAGGTTAGCACCAAACCAAGCTGCACTGCCCTGTGCAGGAGAGCACGTGGGTGCAGACCCCCTGTGCTGGAGCACCCCAGCCCGATCTCCAGCCGCCCAGGGTCAGCCCTGCTGCCCCACACATGTCCTCAAAGCCTCTGGCAAAGACGTGGCCCTGTCCTCTGGCATCCAGCACTGCAGATGTGGAGCAGGGGCCCAGGCCAAGCCCCGGTGCCCAGCCAAGCTGTGCAGCCAGGGACGCGTTGGCCTCACGGATCTGGGGGCTCTGGTCCCATTATGGTTCCGACAGGAATTTCTGATTCCCAGATCCTTGAACAAACATTCCCAGCTTCCAGAGCTGCAGCCAAGTTGGCTGGGCTGTGACCATGTTCACAACTACCCCCGCTCGCTGCTCTGGGCTCCTCTTGATCTAGTCAGGGCTTTGGCTTCACTTTGAACCTTCCCCCAAGAGCTCGGCTGGAAGGGGAGGTGTTGGGCCAGCAGCAGAGCCTGCCCTGCACCCAGGGCTCAGTCACCTCCACGTGAGGCCAGGAGGAGCTGAGGGCCCCGGCGATGCTGACACGAGCCCTCCTCCCCGTTACGTACCCGCAGAGGCATGACCTCGTTCGTGACCAGGAAGAGGAGCAGATGGAAATCAGAAATGATGTCTAGGAAGATGGAGGACGTATTCTGGGACAGATACGTGGCCAAGCTGTGGAAGTCCTGGAGAGAGGGACAGCAATAAAGAGAAGTCACATCTCCCCGCACGGTGTCTTTATTTCCCTATGCGGACTCACTCTGACTCTCCCATCCATCCCCTCCGCTTTCTCTGCTCTTGAACCCTGGATGTCCTCAGCAAGGACCAAAGCCAACCTCTCCCAGAGCCACAACAGGCAGTGACCCCTTTCTTGTGATGACTCCTGGAGGAAGCCTCTGACACCTCTGGCACAGCCTCCTTAAGAAATGAGCTGTTGGTGCTTTAAAGCCGCTCAAGGTTTCTGTGTGCTGGCAACACCCAGAGAGCCTCGAGCTGTCCAGCAGCTGCCTCTGCCCAGCCCCATGGGCCTCTTGCAGGAAAAGGTCTCATAGAATCCCATGGTTTGGGTTGGAAAGGACCTTAAAGCTCCTCCAGCTCCAACCCCTGCCATGGGCAGGGACCCCTTCCACTGGAGCAGCTTGCTCCAAGCCCCTGTGTCCAACCTGGCCTTGAGCACTGCCAGGGATGGGGCAGCCACAGCTCCTTGGGGCACCCTGTGCCAGCGCCTCAGCACCCTCCCAGGGAACAGCTTCTGCCTCAGAGCTCAGCTCAGCCTCCCCTCGGGCAGGCTGAAGCCATTCCCCTTACCTGGAAGCATTTCCTTACCTGAGTTTCTCCCAGCACATCGCGGTTCTCGATGGGGAATGGATTCTGAGAAATAGAAAATGTGTAGACTGGATCCTTGGGAAAAGTCGTAGTAATCTGTAAATCCAAGACGGGATGATCAGAGCGCTGGCAGGAGGAGAGGCAAGTGGGATACGGGAAGCTCCTGATAGCCAAGAGCAGCCAGGCTGCATGTTAGAGCTCAGCCAGGAGACAGCAAGGGAATTGCAGCCAGGATCTTCTGATGGCTTTGAATGCTTGAAGTGAGATTCCAATCGGCACAGTCTGTAGCTCCTGGCCGTTGTTCCTAATGGGGCTGGAGGGTGATGTACTGATGTTACCTGAACACCAAGGGGAGAACACTGCCCCCGGGGTAACCAGGGGTCCATGCTGCTCCGTTTGGGGCTGGAACGGGTGCCAAGAAAACACCTTTGCACTTCACAGAACAGCCACGCTGTGCTCTGGGTGCACAAACCCTGTGCCAAAGGGATGGGACCAGGGCAACACAACATCGCACCACGTTCCTGAGCTCACAAGCCAGTGTTTAGACCAGCTTCTGATGTTTAAGCCAGTCCTAACCCCGAGGGCTTTAAGGTTTGGTGGCAGTTGCTGGGCTCTGTCAGCGAGGCCCTTTGCAAGCAGGGCTGCAGGAACACCTGCCAGGGCAGCACTGGCTGCAGGAAAGCCTTTCTTTCCCTTTAAAGAGACAAACCACAACGTTCCAGAAGTGCAACTTCCCCGACTGCTCCTCCGTGCACGTTCCATCCATCTCCTTTCATCTTAATTACACCCCAGGTACCAGGAAACAGATGCTCTTGCTACTGGAGCAATAAATTTGCTGCAGCGCTGCCGAGCAGCACAAAGAGCCCCTTGTTCCGGACACACCGTTCCTGTGGCACATCCCAGTGCCAGCCCCGGTGACACAAGTGACCTGGGATGAAGGATGAGCCGCCAGCTTCCCACGGGACACTGCCTGTGCCAGGGGCAGCTGCACCCCACCAGTTGCTCCGGGTGGATTCCCTCGGCATTGGCACCACCTCCAGCAATGTCATCCCAGTTATCTGCTTCCCTTCCACAGCCTCCCTGTGAGCCAAAGGGCAGAGCCGTGCCCCAGGGCCCGGCAGTGCTCACTCAGGGGCAGGCAGAGCCCCGATCCATCGGGAATTCCCTCCCCCAGGAACAGGCATTTCTGTCCACCCAACCTGCTCTGCTGAGTCACCGAAGGGGATGGATTGTAAGAGACAGGACTGGAGCTTCCTCATTAGCTCCCCGTGAGGTGGTGCCCAGCACAGGCATCCATGGGGCTGGCTGCTCCCCCCTGTGTGGCTATGTGCCAGCTGGGATAACACCAGGCAGTGTTTTCCCAGGAAGCAGGCGCGTTCCCTGGCACCACACAGATCCCAAGGCGCTCTGGAACCACCCCAGAGCACACCTCAGTGCTAGAAATGCCTGGCAGCAGAGGGGAAAGGAGAAAGGAGGAATATCTGTCGTATGAATCACCCCCACTGCGAACCCAGAAGTGGGTTAAGAGCTTCCCTCCGCCCTGACCATCTCCTGCTGCAAGCAAACAAGTGCAAGGACTACTTACATCTATGATTAAGTACTCCACCGGGAGCGGGCGAGCCAGCTGTGTGATCTCATTGCCAAACTTGTCTATGTCCTGGAAAATAAAGAGTCTCATTATTCCTCAGCATGGAAGTGAAGCCAATGGGATCCTGCCCTGCAGACACCCACACGGGAGCCTGGGATCCTCAGCCTGGGCAGATCTAAGGATGCAGAGAGGAACCTGCTCCTCAGGGGCTGGTGCTGCCCAAACCCCTGCAGCTGGATTGCTCCGGATCTCCATAAGGAGGCCATGAGCGTGGTCACAACCCACCTGGCTCTGTTTGCCTCAGCTGGCAGCACCAGGGAGGTGCCTGGCAGCACCTGAGCATCGCAGAGGCCACTTTAAGATGCAGGGTGTCTCAGGAGGGAGGGACAGCACCGCTCAGCCAAGGCAAACCTGACTCTGCAGAACCGGTCCCCTGGGAGGTGGAAATCCCGGCCCTCTCTCACACACAGCCTGAAGAACCAGCACATCACAAGGCACAAACTTGTTGTGCTTTGCCAGGCGCATTGAAAGTAAAGTTTAATTATGGAGAGGAACGGCCAGCATATGTTCATTAATCACGGGTGACAATTAGACGTGATTGATGTCAAACACGCCGAGTTCAAACACGGCTCCAGGAATAAATTCACGAGAACTGACACTTTTCATTAAAGATTCTCTAAGAGGGGGTTTTATTCCCTACCTAAATCATCACTTAACATGTTATAAATCATTCACCGAGCCCCATATAAATCACATGCCCATAATTCCCAATCAAGGGCCTTACACTGGCGTTTGCATTCACTGAGCTCTCAGAAGCCCCATGGCTGGAGGCAGCCGCCGACACCTCAATGGAGGGCTGTGCCCCCCCCCCAAGCGGGGTTTGGAGCAGCATTCCCGGGATGAGCCGCCTCCCTCCTCCCCAATCCATGTCTTCCCCTGCCACTCCCCTGCTATCAGCACTGCTGCCTTACGTTGGTATTTACACAGCCCAAGCATGCGGTGCGGCAGCGCGCTCTGGGTACACCCTGACGCAGCCCGGCAGGCTCCGGCACGCTGCTCCCCTCCAGGCAGCATCCCCCCTTTCCCTGCCCGTCTCCCAAACACCCTCGGTCCCCAGGAACCGTTCCCTTTGTTAACAATCTCCCTTCCAGCCTTTGAAGCTCCTGTTTTAAAAGCAGCCCCGATAAGGATCTTTTTTTTGTCTCCTTGAACATGACAGGTTGTTGGCCCGGTGGTGATGGCAGCGACGAGGCGGGTGGCTCGTGGCCTCAGATCTCCCTGCCTCTGACAGGAGCAGGAGGAGACGTGGAGCCTTCGCAGGGAGATCACAGGGGCTGAAAGCTAAACCTGCTCCTAGATGGCCGCGATACCGCAAAGAGGCAGGAATCAAACCCAAATCAGACCCAAGCGGCTTCCCAAACACAACCCTGCCCCGGCAAGAAGGAACCTGCAACAACTCACCCATAATGAGCCCATCTGGAATTCGTTTTCAAATCTAATTAAGTTCTAATATGCAGAAACGTTTTTCCCAGCACCTGTTCGCTTTAATCTCTGCCTCTGGGGATTTCCATGTTAAATGCCTTCTTCTGAATGTCAGGCTGCTGAGTGAGGCCTCCAGACAGCGCTGGGCTGTTAGCACCAAACTGGAACCTCATCCCCTCCTCAGACAGAGCCCCCCTCAACGCCAGCACTTCTCCTCCAACCCCCATAACACCATTTTATTAGGCAATTACGTTTTAAAGGCCTTAACCAACGTCAAGCTGGGAGAAAGACATCTTCATCCTAAACTGAGCCGCCACCAGGGCCCCAGCAGTGCCTCTTGGCGTGTTATGGCTGAGACCCCCAAGCCATGAACGCCCAGAAGCAATGACTCCAAAGGGAGGCCAGGAAGAGGTTCACAAAGGTGCAAGTATTTGGTTCCTGGACAAAACCCAAGCAGCAAAGCCTGGAGGATCTGGACAATGAATCATCCTGAAGACAGGAGCAAGCTGGAGGTTGCATCAGACACTGCAAATAGAGCCTTGCAAACCACTGTTTGGAGGCAGGAGCTGCAAACAGAGGAGGTCAAACAGGGGGAAGGTGGGATGCTCCCGCAGGGATGCTCTGCACAGCCCTGCAGCTCCGGGATTGCTGCAGTGGGACAGGCTGCTGGGTGGCCTCAGGTCTGTGATCTGAGTGAGGAGCCTGGGTGGCTTCAGTCAAGAGGGAGGCTCTGGCTCCATATCCCAGGGCTGGATTGCTGTTAGCATCCCACACCATCAGCATCCCACGCTGGACTCGCCCTGCTGAAGGCACCATGGAGCTGAGCAGCTCTGTGTCCTTCCTGTGCATTCATAAAGCCCAACCTCACTCTTCCCTCCGCTGATTCCAAGAGCTTTACCTGCCAGTCCTTCCCCTTTGCACACATCCAGCAGCTGACACAGAAATGAAGCAACTTTCATAAGAGCAATAGGTCAGTGAGAGTTGAAACCCTTCTCAGGAGACTCCTCACGAGCTAATCGAGCATCCTCCTCCCCAGAGCAGCTGGGACATTTAAGGCTAAGGCGGCTTTTCCAGTCCAACACGAAGTGCTGGGAGGAGGCCAGGCAGGGGAAGTCCTTCACTGTCAGTGAACCCTCCCTGCAGCCTGGCTCTGGTGCCTTCCCTGGAAGAGGATTCCAGAGCGAACAGGAGGAAGCAACGTGTGCCCCGCTGGGAGCAGCCTGCCTCAGAGGCCCCTCTGCTCTAATAAAAGCAGTGCCCTGGCACAGGGCTCACCCAGGGCCAGATGGGACCACGCTTTGCAAGTTGCAAGGCAAGGCTTAGCTGCTGTAAATGCACAAAGCCCACGCTGGTCCCTGCGAGGGCAAAGGGCTCTTATACAACACTGGTGCCATTGTAAAGGGCTTTCGTCTTACACCATCCCAAAGAAACTCAGGGGCAGCTGTAAAACGCAATTCACTGCAAGGGTGACATCTCCATGTTTGCACTGAGCTGACACAAATACCTGTGATAAGAGACAAAGCCAGTCCCAAAATCCAATTATCCAAGTGTTTCAAATGCAGCCTATCTCCTCAACTTCAGCTCTGAATAATCAACCCAGGGCTTGGCAGGTACCTTCTTAGTGAAACCAGAATCAATACCATTAATTTCTAGAACCAGATGGACAAAGGAGACCACTCAAGGGTAGAAGACAGGGAATGGAAAATGCTCGTATGTGACAGACAGGCTCTGCCTCATCCAGCTGGGAAGCAGGGTGAAGTGGCCACTGCAGCACCATTGTCTTTACTCACAGAGAGCAGCTCCTCTGACCCGTGGGTCTGTGTCTTGACAAGAGCGACTCCTTCCTGAGCTTCACTGCATTGAGCTCCCCGAGGTGCCTGTGCTGGTTGTGCGACGTTCAGACTGGAGGCAGCGCTGCGCAGTGATGCTGCACAGACAACCCGGGGGCCAGGGGGAGTGGGTTCTTCCTTCTGGCTGATCTTACCTGGGGAGGCACCTCAGAGCAAAGGACCTCGTACTCATGGTCCCCAGAGCCCTCAGTGCTCGTGCTGGAGCAGAACTCCAGCCCTCCCGAGCCAGGGAAGCAGCGGCCGCGTGCAGAAAGCACATACTGCCAATACAACACACCACGGGGGTGGTTCTTCCAAGCAGCAGGGCCAGGGGCCAACATAAAGAGAACGGTAAAGAAATACAGGAATCACAAGGGTAAGGCTCAGGAAGAACGCCTCGCCTCCCGAGGCAGGACAGCTCCGGTGCCATCAGCTCTCCTCTTTCCATGGAAGAACAGCCCATCCGCGCTAACCCACACGAGGTGAGTCACGTTCAGGCAGGAGCAGCTGCAGCCCCACAGGACGTGGTAGCTCCCACTCCCGCTCCGCAGACACAAAACAAGGTGCAAGCCATGGAAACGCAGCTTCAGCCATGCAGGGAAGTCCTGAGCCTGCAGCACGGGCCCTCACCCCCTCCTGTGCCTGCAGCGATGCCAATCCGAGTGCATCCCTAACAGTCATCACTGAAATAACAACACCTACTGCAGAGGCATGAGACATCTTTGAGCATGATCAAAGCACGGTTGCCGGCTTACCCCTCACTAGAGATGCAGCCAGCAGCACCTCTTCCTACTCCTATTCGCAAAGCCGAAGCTGAATCGACTGTGCTGCAGACAGGAGGGTTCAGAAGATCTCACATCTGGATGCACAGTTGCTCTATAAATATACCCACACTACACAAAACACTGCCCTTCTGGTTCTCATCCAAGAGCTCCTTTCATCCTAAAGGGCTTTCCAAACGAATCCTTGCACACTACACAGAAATACGTGTATGGTCTTTTCTCTTTAGCAGTGATAGCTCCTGAGTGCGAGACAAAACACAGCAACTGCTCCAAAGTGCAGCTTTCAGCCCAAAGCTCTTTGGGCGGCCAGCACAGAGGGGACCCCCTCAGTGAGGACTGGAGGCTCAGCTCCTGCAGTTTCAGTAGGGAAATAGGGAGCAGGGCGCTGGACCTCGAACCATCAGCTCCCTGCTGTGAGGCCAAGCGCTGGACTCCTGCTCCTCACACTGTGCTTGACCAAGGCTCTGACACCATCGCTGTCACCAACCCAGTAACTATGAGGTAGTGTCTCTGACCTCAAGCCTTGCACATTCAATGAGACCCCACAGGTTTTCCACGCCAGCAGTGACTAAGCTTTCCGTTGATTTCAGAACATTCCAAGAAAATGAAGAGATCCTACAGCCAAACACGTTTAAGGCTGAAGGACGAGTCCACCCGCCGGAGCAGCCCTCAGCACGCAAGAGGCAGTTATGGACACGAGTTATAAAACACATGAAATAAGCTGCAGCCCGACCCAGCCAACGTGTGGTGCATGGAAATTTCCACACAAGGCTGCAGCCATCAGTTCCCATTCTGTTTATCTCCCAGCTTCAGATTCCGAATGGGAGCCTGGGAACACCCACTGCCTCCCTGCTGCTCCCAGCACCCCGGGTGGCCCACATGTGGGACACAGACTACGGGGCCTCCTGCAAGGCTGTGCCCCGAGTGTGGCACAGTGCGGGCTCCTCCGAGCAGGATCAGAGCACGCCAGGAGTGAGCTCATCTTCACTTCCAGGGCCAACCCTTGCACAACCGAGCTGTGCTGCGTCCGAATCGGCCCTGGCTTATCAGCTCCTGAGAGCTGCCCGTGTGTGAAGGGAAGAGGCACCGACTGCATCCACCTTTCCTCTCCAGCACTGAAATTAGCCAAGGGGTGTTCCTCTTTATTAGACAAGCCAGCAGCTGGGTGCTAAGGGGTGGAATGGAGCCTCCCAAGCTATTTCACCCAGGCCAGTGTTTCAGATTCAGGGCACATGAGAGCATTTTGACCAGCTCCATTTCTGTTGCTGGCGTGCCAATAGGCTCATTTCGGTCACCCCAAGTGAAGGCAGCTTTGCTTATCCCATGCTCCTTCATGGACAGCTTTAATACAGGCAGCAGGAGCACGCTGTGAATATCACAGAGACAAGGAGGAGATAACCCGCTCGGGTGATGGATGGCTAATTAGCCAGCAAACAGCACCATTAATTAATTCCTCTGTCCCTGCTCGCAGGGCACCAGCGTACACACATTTGAGAAGCCGTGCCATTAGCCTCCGCACAGCTCCTGTCCCCAACTTTCTAACTCGGCCCTGCAGATACAGGGGGGCTGAAGATCCCCAGGAACAGCTGTCAGGGGAATAATGACAGTCCATTCATCACCAGCTGCTCTGAAAACCACAGCACATAGGTTACCAGCAGTGCTCCTGCAGGACACATCATGCAGTGTTCTGGATCCACTCTGAGGGTGCGGATCCCCCACTGCTCCTCGGGGCCAGTTTATGGAGCTTAGTCTGACCCAAGAACTGGAGCACTGGCAGCCACCCCAGCATTAGAGAGGAAAGCTGGGGCACAACCCTTGCTCTTACAGCCTTTGCACCTTCCTTCTGTCCCAGAGAAGCACGCACAAGGCTGGCCCTCCTCTTCTGCATCTGTTTTTTGCTGCATCTGCTGCCCAGTTGGTGCCTGCAAGCGTGTCACACACGAGCAAATCCCTGGCAGAGCAAAGGGAGCCCACTGCTCCATTCCTGTGAGCACACATCATATGGCAGTGCAGTGGAGGAAGCTGAACTCAGCTGGGGATTACAATCAACAGAGAGGCATGGCAAATACTGCCAACGCTTATAGAGGGGAGGTGAATTTAGAGCACTTGCTATGGGTTCGTGGTGGATCACTGCAGACCTCATTTAGGAGCTGGATAGCCAATGGCTACTGCTGTGCTGGGAACCATAACAGCACGTTTACGAGGGGGAAGTGGAGCTTATGCAATTACTCTGCAGACATGTGGTGAACGGTTACTACTGAAAATAGTTCAGACCTCAAAGACATCCTTTCCTGAGCTGGCTACACTGATTTCCATACCGATCTCCAGACACACAGCAGAGCTGGTTCTGCAGCTACCCCCCTGCCCCAAGCACGCAGCTCTTACCTTATAGAACACATCAGGCACATACTGCTCGCTGCTGGACTCCTTGGCGTAGCCCAGCTCCGGTGCGTCTCGGCAGGGCAGCAAGCACTCATCCCGAACCAGGGCCATGCATTGATTTGAGACCTGGTACCCCTCGAAGTGGACCTGGTTGTCGGGACCACCTGGAAGAGAAGAGGTTGCTTAAAAATCCCCCAGGAGTGATCTGTCCAGTGTTAACTCTGCGAGGCACAACCCCAGGAGCAACACTTTACACCGTGCTGTTGCTAACAGCAAAGAGCGACGAGATGAAGCCCCTGGTGCTGCTGCATGGAAGGATTTCTAGGCAAGAATCCCCTCCAAGCTCTACCTTTATTAAGTAACACACACTTTCACAGCCAGCCTAACAGGACAGACCCCTGCAGTGACAGCAAGAGCATTCTGCCAGGAGCTTAAAGGTGAAGCTGCCCTTTCGGAAGGCTCCGGATAGCAACACCCTCCTGCTACCCTGTGGGTATCTCCTCTCTCAGAACAGAAACCAAACACACAGCTCCTAGGAGCCCGTTTCATTTCCAAGGAGCTGTGAGCTGCAGATCGAGGGTTGGTCACCAAAGGGATGTCAGGGGTAAGAAGAAGAAGTGTTTTCTCAGCCTGTAATGGATGGCTCGGTGGAAATCTGACATGGAAAGTGGAAATTAAGCCCCTGGCTCACTGATAGATCACATGCTTGGCACTTTAATTTGGGTAATGTAAGCAACATCAGGTCATATGTCAGTAGAATACAACTGGAAAGAGAAGCTACAGACAGATGGTAGGAAAACGTTACTATTTCCAAACCTAGGGAATTCAGGAGGGGATAGGAATTAATCCATGTCGAGGATTTAAAGGCAAAGTTGATGCAAACTATCCAAATATATTTCTATGGCACGAAACGAAGGAATCGAGTGTTTAAATAGGAACCTGATGGGCTGATTGACCAGAGGAGAATGAGATTATTCGGAACAGAAAAGAGGAAATACTCATTTTCTACCCTTTGATCTCCAACCTCAAACACTCTCTGCTCCAGAACAAACACTCCTAGAAATGAAACATAGACCCAGGGAAGGTCTGAGCAAAGCTGGCCGCTGGCTCCTCAGTCAAACACCTTGTTTAAACCCAGAAATAAATAACACAAAGGGTGACTGAGATACACATCTATCTGTAATGAAAGATGGATGCGTTGAGCAGTCTGGAATGCACAGGCAGCTGTCTCACTGCATGGGCCTCAACTGAAAGAGAGAGCTTTTCACTGGGAAAGGCTCTGGGAACATTACAAAACCCGGGCTCGGGGCAGGCAATAGAATATCACACTTTCAGTTTTTACACTGGATGCTGTTTGGAAGTCATGAGGTTTGGGGTTACTGCATTAAACAGACCCAGAACCCGGTGTATCTGCTCCAGGGCAGTTTGAACTGAGCACATGTGTCACCCTGTGGCAGACTGAACCTCAAACACAACAACCAGCACACCCCAACATCTCCCCACAGCCCAGGCAGTGCAGAGCGTTCCCCGGTGCCTCTGGAGGCTTGCTGTGAAATGGCTCATATCAGAGGAGCCAAAGCCAAGCAGGTTTTGCAGCTTCTCTCTCTTATTCAGACAAACATGAAATGTTTCCATGTGCAGAAGAGTGCAGCATCCTATGCAAGGGCTTCCCTGACAGCAACACAGGTCCCTCCATGCTGAACCAGCCAGAGTTAACTCTCAGGCTCTGCATTCCCTGTTTCTGCACTGCTGTTTTCAGGCAACAGCACTTGGAGCTTAAAGATTCAGACCAGAGAAGTGAGGAACAGTTATTCCCCTGGCTGCAGGCAAAAAATGCTTTCTGGATCAGAGAGGTGGATGCTCCAAGTCTGACCCTCAGTTAAGTTTCCTGCAGGGGACAGGGTAAATGATTGTAGAGAAGATAGCAGAAGGAATGAAGAAGTGTTTTACTTGCTAGAGCAAAGCAAAGCCCTTGTTAAACAGGACAGATGGGGACCGGGATGTCTGGTTCCTCCTGGCAGAGCTATGTATTCTTTTATTAACAAGAGATAATTCATGTGTAACCTGGAGAGCTGGGGCAAGCCCAGGCCAGTGAATACCTGTAGCCACAACTGTGACAAACTTGGATCCAAAATGACCATCTGGAGAAAGGCGACAGATGTTGGGCTGCTGGTTCTGAAAGTTCCCAGCTGTGATGCACTCCTCTGCACTTAGATAATACGTGTCCTGAGGGAAGAGCAGTAATATCAATACCAAGGACAACGTGGTGGAGCCCAGGCCCATTTCCCTGGTCTGCAGCCAAAGGAAAGTACCAACACCCCCAGAAAACATCCTTGCATAGAGAGCTGCTGCAGAGAGTGGAGAAAGCATGGGACGTGTCAGCTCCCCAGCCCCGAGCCTGGCTCCTGCCACAGGGACTGCCCCACCTGTGCTCCCCCCACCTCTGCTTTTCCTTTTAACAGGGTTTCATTTTCCAAATGGGGACATCATTGATTTAGAACGACAGGAAGCTGAGAAGGTCAAAGCCTAAGCTATATATATCTCACAAAGCCCAGCCCAGAGGAACATCCTCTGACTGAGCCACTTTGGCTCAGTTTGCACCTCAAACCACCCAGTCATAGAATCATCTTTGAATCCCAGACTGGTTTGGGTTGGAAGGGATGTGAAAGCTCATCCGAAGTTTCTTACACCAGGAGCACCATTTCTTAAAGCAGAGTGGCTGGAGGCAGCTTTGCATTCTAGATAAACAGCTTTGACCCCATAACAGTGCTCTTTGAGCTCCTTTTCCTTCAGAAGCTGCTGAAAAACCAACCCCATTTCACAAGAACTCTATTCCCAGCATCACCTCCAGCCCTGCTCAGCACCCTGCTGGGCACAGCCAGCATTTAGCCATTACCAGCCCTCAGCACCAGCAGCTCTCATCAGCTGCACGCTTGAACCTCACCTTGTTTCTGCTGTACCGAACAGTCCCTTTCCGTGTGTCTTCAGACACCAGATCAGTAAATATCCAGCCAACCTATAAGGAGCATTACAAGGAAAATCTCTTTAAGGAAAAAACCACCCAAACCCCAAACCAGAAGAGAGCTTATACATTTTCTCCTAGCAGGACAAGATGTTCTTGGCTCCTCGCACGGCCCTGCTGTAGCTGCCTGAAGGAAATGGCTCTCCCAGCTGTGCCGGGCTCATTTGAATCCCATTTCCAGGAGCAGCATGCCAGCTGGCCGGCCGGGGGCACCTGCAGCTTTATGTTTCACTATGGAATATTTTTGCATGGAAAGATCTGGAGGCTGCAAGAGGCCTCTCAGCCGCTACCTCCTCCCACCCACAGCAAAAAGCATTTCCTATTGAGCGCGGAGCGGGAGCGCCAGCAGATGACAAAGCAGCTCACATGCTCTCATTTGGAAGCTCAGTCACTAGTTAAGATAAAGCTCAAATGTTCCCGCTGGAGTATGATTCATTCCAACCCGGCCTGCTCCCATCCAAAAACCACATTCCTGCTTTCTGCATTGTTTGCACCTAGGAGGATGGATGTGTACACACACACCGCTGCGTGAACCCTTCACACACGTGCTGGAGCCAGCTCTGATGGGCCCCCTCCTGACCATTAACCCTGCAGAGGGAGAACTGCTGGGTCAGATCCCAGCCAGCTCAAACCCCGCACCCAGCACTCAGGTACGTGTCAAATGATACTGATTGAGAATACCTGATGTGAGGAAAAGCGTGGAAATAAATAACACACACAGGAGCTTTGCTTCAGACACTGGCAAAAGGCTGCAGATCTTATCGTGGAGAACAAAAGACCTCACCACAGCTGTTTATAGTCTGCTGTACCGAGGCTTTTCTGCTTTGTGTTTTCTTTAGCAAGCCAAATCTTGTTTGTGTACATCTCATTCCTGGCATTCATGTGATACCAAAACATTTCCCACACAGGAAAACAATCAGGACAGGTTTGAGAGACAGCAGCAATCCCCTGGATCCCAGCAGCCATACGTCTGGGTTGGGTGGCTGGTGGGGAAGAGAGGGCTGAGGCTCAGCTGCTGGGGGACCTGCACCCCTAAACGACACACAAGACTGCCTGCATCAGCAGCATCAGGAGACAGGACCCCACAGAGGAGAATAAAACACGCACAAGAGCCTCTGCTCTGGAAGCGGAGCACAGATTGTGTCAAAAGGAAGAAACTCAGAAAGCAGCTCCAGCTGCATCTGCACCAAATTAGCACTCACTGGGGAGATGCTACCAGGAACGGCCCCTATCTGAGGGGAAATAAAGGGGAAAATGGTGTTTCTGCTTCTTTGCTCCTCCCTTTGATGTCGCTCACGACAGAGGACTGCTGACTTCAGCTGCACAGCCTGGAGAGATGCTTGTGCTCAGGAAAATGCTCTTGGTTTGTTTTCCATACCTAAAAGCCTAAGAACTACCAACGCAAACTACATTTCAGATACATCCAACATTTGGGTTAACCCCCCGGGGCTGAAGGGAACCACCAAGGACTTCCTTCACTGCCACACCAAGACACACGAGACCCAGCATCATCCAAACCTTTCTCAGCCCAAGCTTTGCTGCGATCTCATCCACAACCTCAGCTTTGGGATCTTCCAGGATCTCCAGGCTGTTCTGGGTACCAATCTGCAGCAGAGAAAAACACGCTGGTGAGACAGAACCGGAGAAAACAGAACACACTTGGCCACTGTCAGGAGACAGAGACGGGAAGCAGAGGTCAAGGATTCCCCTCCGATGTTACCACTGACCAGTTCCACCCCAGGGACCTCCTCTCCTCACAGGCCCATCCCACCGGAGCTCTTCAGCCGTGTTTTCAGCCTGTGTCAGGGTTTATGAATGAAAGACTGAGCATTCCCAAACAGGGCACTGCTGTTTCAGAGCACTTGGGAAAATGCAAGAGATTAAATCATTCTCCAAAGCTCTGTGTTCAACCGCCAGTTTTGCTGCTGCTTCATTTGTCTGCATCTCTGAGCAGCAAAGAGGCAGGAATCTGGTGAATCCAAGAGCCCAGCACAGGCTTTCCCCCATGCTCTGGAAAACACAACCCCATCTGGGTGTGTTTCAGAGGCGAGCTCTTGTGTGGGGAGATGCCATGTCAAGAAGCACAGCAGGGACTGCTTGCCAGGACAGCAAAAGCTTCCTTACTTTTACTGTGCACAACTGAAAGCACATGAACTTTCAAAGCAGGAGCTTTTAAGAGTGATAATGAAACAATAGAGGGCCTGGCTCTGCTAATATACAGGGATGTGCAGTGGTAGGAAAAGTAGGAATGGCTTCAAACTGACAGAGGGGAGACTGAGCTGAGCTCTGAGGCAGAAGCTGCTCCCTGTGAGGGTGCTGAGGCGCTGGCCCAGGGTGATGGCCCAGAGAAGCTGTGGCTGCCCCATCCCTGGCAGTGCTCAAGGCCAGGTTGGACACAGGGGCTTGGAGCAAGCTGCTCCAGTGGAAGGGGTCCCTGCCCGTGGCAGGAACAAGCTGTAAGGTCCCTTCCAATCCAAACCATTCCATGATTCTACACGGGATCCACATGCTCTCACACACCCTCCTAAAGAGCCACTTGCTCTTTCTCCATTGATAAATCTGTTGCATCTAACAGCCCTGCAGAAACCATCAAGAGGAAGAAAACACACAACCCACCACAGTACGTTTGCACACAGCGCCTGCACTTAGAGAAGTGACTTGGATCAGCACTGAAGAGCCAGAAGGCAAACCCTACTGCAAGCTGAGCCCTGGGCTGGGGGCAGAGTGGCTTTTTGCCTTTGCCATCTCCATTTTCAGCTCTCTGACACCACATTCAGCCTCCGGGCTCCTGGGAGGCCAGGCTCTCCGTGTGGAGCCGTGCTCCATCTAGTGGGGACTCGGCTGCTCCGAGGCATCAAAGCTCCTCCTGGGCTCTCCATCACGGAGCAGCCTGCATTTTTGTCTCATTAAACTGCTTAAAGTTTCCCAGAGAGCTCATAAGGACTTTTTTTTCCCCTCGGAGAGACTTTGTTTTCAAGCCGTTGTGTATCACAGCCTTGGAAATCCAGTAACCAAGGAAATCTGAAAGGTGAAATCCACTGCTCGTAAGTCACCCTTAGCTTTAAATCATCTGAACCCGGAGTAACGTAAAAGAAAGCGTACAAATAACAAAAAGCACATCTGGGTTTTAAAGTTCTTCCAGTGGCAATAACTGACAGGGCCATTAAAGACATAAATCACATCACCTTTATCATGGGGCTCCTGCTCATGCGGCTGCAGTTGGAAATACTGCAGGAAGTTTTCCCACAGTGTTCCTGTGCTCCCTGATGATGAGTGAAGATTGGCTCCACGGGGCCCAGGTTTTACCTGTGGGGGTTCATAGATGGCAGCAACCTCAGCCCGGATGCCCAGGGGGATGTCTTTGTGCTCTGTGTACCGGCCATAGAGGTACCCGAGGTGTTGGTTTCCTGTCTTCCGCCAGAAGTCGAGGAAGCGATCTGCAATGGTGTGGTTCTCAAACATGATGTTGTCAACATGCCTGTATTTCTGTTTGACAAAGTTCAAGCGTCAGGCCATCCTACCACCGAAACCTTCCCCCTGCCCAGGCCACCACCCTCTGCAGCCTTCCCTGTCCCAGGAAAGGGAGCTGACCCTCTCCTGCTGCTGCAGCCTTCCCCTTTGGCACCACTGCCCTGCCCAGCAAGCAGAACCCACCATGGGATGGAGCGTGGGGAAGCACTGAGCCCCCGCTGAGCTTGGCTTCTTTCCTAGGGCCCTTTGCAACTAAAACCAGGCACTGATATTTAAGAGGAAACACGGAAAAGCAGTGGGTGGCCTTTTGAATCCCACGAGGAAAGAGTGGGGATTCATCGTTAGCACAGGCATCCCCCACGTCTACAGGAAACTGCTGATCCAGACACATTCTGGAGTCCTTTTCTGCAAGGACTGAAGACCTTAACAGCCATTTCCCAGCACCTGCCGATACTCAAGGGCTTCTCACTCCAAGCTGGCTGCTCTTGAAGTCACCTCTCCCAAACAAACACCAAGCCCCTTCTCAGCTTCAGCCACAAGGCTCCTGCGAGCTCCATCTCACCTGTCTGTTGAGAGTGATGGCGCTTGGCTGGCACTTTGTGCAGATGCCTTCTGGCCACGGAGGGTGCCCTTCGCAGCCTGACTTGATCTTACAGCTGATGTTCTCCAGGGCAACAAACTTCCCCCTGCAAGGAGGGAAAGAGGAGGCTGCTGGGTCTCAAAAAACCCGAGTGGATAGAAATGAAGAGGATGCAGGGTAATGGGAACGGGGTGGCAGCAACGCCTTGCACCTTCACAGGATCTGAAAGCAGCCTGCAAGCTCCCACTGGGAGCGATCCCTGAGTAACCTCTGCTGCCCACTTAGAGTGGGAGGTTGAGAGGCTGATGTGTGCTCTCCAACTCAGCTCTTGAGCAGATACTCAAGCAAGAGCAGAGGTAGAAAACTCCTGGGACCCTGCTTAAATAATTCATGCAGCACAGGGGAAGTAATAGATTATACCACTAGGGCACATTAGAACTCCTTTCATGTGCAGGAGGCTTCCTGCAAAGGGAAGTTTCCTTCAAACGACTTGAGCTGCATCTCACAAAGCCATTAGAAAAATCCCAAGGGCATTTAGGAACAGGAGGGAGGTTACATCTCTGTGTAACTCATCTAGGGGAGCTGCACCTCAGAACACATGGGCTCCCTGACAGTCCTGAAGGGCCTTTAGATCCTTTGCTGTTCTTTTGGTGCTCCCTTCCTGGCCTGTGTCACTACTGCGCCCTCCACCCCACAGAGGGGTAGGACACATCTTCCAGTTAGTGGGTGATGAACCACAACAGGCAACAGTTTCACTAAGGACAAACAGAGCTCAATCAGGGCCTGAGGAATACCAGCCTCATCCTCCTGTCCTGTTCACATTTGTAAGTAAGGAAAGCCATTGATGAACCAAAGCTCCCCAGGCCCACCACAGTCTCAATGCCTCTCCCTGAGGTTTGGGACCCAGGCTTGGAATCATTAGGGAACCTCTTCCCTTCCATCTGGCTTCCTCCCCCACCAGCAGCATTTCCTGGAAGCAATTACACTGCCACAGCAAGCAAGAAAAATACCGCTGTTTTCCTGCCTTTCTTCCCCTTGTCTTTCCAACGTGCTGTTTGCCATTCCCACAGCTGCATCCAACACTGCTCCAGTGAGATCTGCCTCTGCTTTCAGTTGTATTTTAAAAGGCAAAGAAGCTACAACAAGATTCCCTCAAACCCAGAGATTTTCTTACTTGTCTGCCCCTCCGGTCAGCTTCCTGATGTAGGCATGGAACGACATGTGCTTCACAGGAGGTTCCAGATGGTTCAAATAATCCTCATCAAAAGGCTGCCAAAAACACCACACAAAGCGAAGGCAGGTCAGACACCTGTCTGCTAACACACTGAGCACTGAGCAAATGGATGTTCTAGAGTCAACCCCTCTGCCTCTCAATGTGGAAACTATCAAGGAAGCTTAGGCTCATTTTCCAGGCACCTACTACTGAGATACAAACAGTGGGGCTTTACAACAGCGAGTTTTAGTATCACCTCCTACTTTTAGAACAGATTGGCTCCACAAATTACAATGAGCCTCAAAGGCAAAAGGCTTTTTCCCTTCCAATATCTCACAACAAACAAAGAGCCCAGCTGCTCAAACAGGGCCAAAGAACTTCCAGAGCACCCGGCAGGGAAACAGCCATCCTGGCTTGAGGGCTCTCTGCTTCATGCCATAAATCACACAACACATTTGTAGGCGTTACTAAAGCTGCCTTCAACATGGTTGAACTGGGAAGTGCTGGGATCTGTGAGAGGGGATGAAATAAGCAGATCCAGGCAGGAGACAAGAGGGAGGAAAACTGGAGCTTTTCTAAAGGGCTTCCTGTTAAACTCATCACTGCAGAGAGGCAGAGCATGAACCAGAATGAACCCAGCGTCAGGAAGGCCTTGAGCTTTAGTGAGCCTGGGAGTGAGCCAGCACCTCAGAGAGAGCACGGGAGGATCCTGACCCAGAGCTGCCACCCCTGCATGGGCAGTGCTCCGAGGAAAAGCCTCTATCCTGGAGGAAGCTGAATGCAAGAGGACATGCTTTTGTGTGACTTCCTAGGGCACCTTCCCAGGGCTCTTACCTCCAGTGGTACACAATGCACACACTTCCCCAAGGGGCCGTGGCGACACCTTTGCAAAGAGAAGGAGAAGTAGTGTTAGATCTCATTTAACCATGGCAAATCAGACTGCTTTGCTGTGTAAGATCTACACAAGCACAGAGCTCTAAGCCCCTACCCACTTGGCAACATTACAGAGGGGTCACCACAAGATTAAAGGCTCGCTCTGCGAGCCCCAGGTCAAGAGGAAGCCCTGCTCAGGCCTGTGCTCTGCTCTCTGCAGAGAGCCCTGTCAGATCACAGCTTCTCAAGTTTTACAGCCCCGCACTGGGGCTGCTTTTCAATTCAAAGAGCTCCAAACCTACGTCACGGGCTTGGCCCGGGTGCCTCTCACAAAGAGACAACCAAAACGTTCAGCCTTTATCAGGCCCCAGAGGCTGGTGTGGAACAAACAGGGCAGCATGTGTTTATCAGGCAGATAAAGACCTGCTGGGGGAAGTTATAAAGCAGAGGGGAAAACATCTTCTTTTGAGGTGATTGCTTTAAACCAACCCCAAACCAATAAACCGTTCCCCCCCCTTCCCCTCTGCTTTAGGTCAGAGCTGGTTTCAAAGGAAGCCTCTGGAGAGGAGCACAGTGCTTGTAAAGACAAAATGGATGAGATCCAGTTGCAGCATTGCTTTTAACAAAGTACTGTGGCAGATAATGTACATAAAGGACCTCTAAAGGCTGCTAATGCACTCAGCTGAGCGCCAGCATCCCTTCATGTTCAGATTGATATGCACTCCCAAATACAGGAACAAGCCCAGACACACTCTTTTTATCATAAATATCCTCCACTGTGCTCTGGCTCCCTGCTAAGAACAACACCTTCATTTATTGTGCTGAAAAATGTGGTCAAGTTAAAGGCAGGGTTTGTGCCACGGGGTTTTGCCTTGATTGTTGCAATAATGTGACACTTCCCTCATCTATCATCAGCCTGAAAAGGCTCGATAGGATTTGCCACGGAAAAGCTACGTCTCTCCCGAGTTCCTTGCTGCTGCAGCTCTAAAGATAAACCAGATGGAAGACACCACCACGGGAAGGGAGAGCTCTTCTGCTACAGAAAGAGTTCCTGGTTGCCTTTAAAACCTTCACTCGAGCCCTTTCAGAAGTTACCCTGTAGGGGGGTCCAGCCCCAAGCCCACACCAGAATAAGACATCAAGCCAGCACCCAGGGCCGTTATTAAAGCAGTGAAACCCAGCTCTGCAGACAGAGGACATCATAGCAGCACCAGTGCAGCTTTAGGCTGGTATTAACTCCCATTGTGTTCTTACTTCTACAAAAACCACAAGCTGCTCTGTTTACCCAAGCCGCTTGCAGCTCAGAGCCCTGGCAAAGCCAGGCTGTGTTGTTTTGCTGCGAGCAAAATGGACTCCCTGGTTCCACACAAAGGTTAGAAAGGCACGTGATGGAAAGGAAGCCAAAAACTAAGCAGGCAGAGACCCAAGTCTCACTTCCACATCTTTACCACTGGATACTTCCTTCCACTCATCCCCTTTTCTTTTGTGTTTTATCTTTACCAGGAGTGGCTGGATCTGAAGATCCTGTGTTCCTGCTTGGCACATCAGGTGAGGCACCACCTGAAGACATTGATATGTGGCTCTGTTGCTCCTGCCCAAGCAGGGGGAGACTGTAGTGACCAGAAAGGCAATAGTGCTCAGGTCCCTGCTCTGACAGAGGATGTAGGAAGTAAATCTGACCTTGATGCTCCCTCAGCACTGGGTGTGGGCTGCATATTGAGACCATATGGGACAGAAGCTGCTGTGGACAGCAGGCCCCTGCTTCCTAAGCACTATGCCACACACAGAGCACAACCTCCTGCTTCTACACAGCAGCGGCTGCTGGGATGTCCTGGGAAAGACTCAAAGTATTCCTTTTAATCCAGAGAACTCCAATGCTTTCGGAGCACAAACTGTATGATCCCAAGTCCCATAGCAGGGGCCACCTTGACCAGAACAATGGATGCTCTAAGAGTCCTTCCTGGCAAAGACCCTGGGATTTTGGTATCTGCTTCCTTCCTTCACCAGAGCTTGATTTAACCTCCCAGGACAATGACAAGGGCTGTTTTTCTTTGTGAACATTCCAAAGGCAGCAAGGGCCATAGCAGCAGTGCAGGGGGCAGGTCCTGTAGCACATTTCATGGCTGCTGGCTACAAGCTCTGGTGAGGCCCCTGTGCACCAGCAGAAGCAAACCTGAGCCGTACTCACAGCTGCTGGTCTCGGTTCCGGTAGATCTTCCCATCCTGTTTGATCAGATACTGGTCGATCTCATCTTCCACCACCTGAGGGGCCCCCACGGGCCGCAAGCTTTGGGAGACAGAGGTGTCCATGGTCTCTGAGGAGGAGCCAGCCGGGCTCATGGGGTAGAGGAACAGCATATCACCATGCCTATAGGTGTGGGAAACAACACACAGGTATCAGGTGATGCTTCTGGGTAGCAAACCTCCCAGACTATAGTGACCAAGCAATTTATCACGAACTGTATCATAGAATCATACATAATAACATATAAACTAATATAGATTAATAAACACATACAAACTAATCATAGAATCCCAGAGTGGTTTGTGTTGGAAGGGACCTTAAAGCTCATCCAGTTCCAACCCCCTGCCATGGGCAGGGACACCTTCTACTGAAGCATCTTGCTCCAAGCCCCTGTGTCCAACCTAGCCTTGAACACTGCCTGCAATGGGTAAAGATGGAGAAAAAGGCAACAGGAAGATACGGAGAGAAGTAACAGCTCCAGCAGGAAAAAAGAGCTCGTGTGGATCCTGTGCCCATCAAGTCACAGCCTTCCCGAGGCAGCTGCCAGCGCTGACACATTCAAGTGACAAGTTGCAAGCGGTGGTAACAGCTCTTGTATTTTTAACCAGTTTAATGTTACTCTTGACACCAACAGAATGCAAACATTCCCAGCAAACATGAGGCAACTGCACCATTGGCACCACTCCTCCCGGCTCCGGGACTGTCAGACTCTGGCATCGATGCAGAGCAAGAGGGGAGCAGGAGGGAAAGAGGGGATGAGGGAGCTTGCTGCAGGCTGGGTTACAGACAGAGGGCCTGGTGCTGCCTCACCCCCAAACAGACCTCCAGAAGTGACCTCAGAAACGGCTGCTGCAGCCTCACACGTTGTCAATTTGATCACCCCCGTTTCACATCAAACTTGTCCCTTCAAGGAGCTGGCAAGAGACAGCCAAAAGCTTGGCACTGCTGGTGCTGGTGACGTGGCTGCTGCTGCCCAGCTCGAGGGAAGAGGGGAGCCCCCCTGCACCCACCGTGCTCCCCCCACACTCACTTGATATTCAGCAAGTTGAGGGATTTGTTTTGTGCTGCTGTGATCTCGCCTGTCCTGTTTCTATTGGTGTACACAGAAAAGCCATTATTCCTGAAGCCAAATTCTTTTGCAACCTGAAAGAGAGACAAGAAATGACACGGTTGAAGGCACCTCACACCCCTGGGCAGATGCTGAAAGCTGCTTAGAGGGCTAAATCCAGGGAACTTCTATTGCAAAACTTGAGCTGAATTCATCTGCATTTCTGAAGGGCAGAGGATGACCAAGGAAAACAGAAACACTGAGTAACACAGGAGATCTGCTTTAAAGAGGAACTGAAACAGAACACATCTCTCACTCACACAACGCAAATGCAGCACTTTATCTGAATCCAGGCAAGTGCTGTCGTGAGTGGAAGGGGGAAACTCTCTCCTCATTACCCTGAGCCTTGCCAAGTCATCCTCATCTTCCTGTGACCAGAATTCCTGCATCCGGAGTTCACCTCTGAGGATCTCTTCCCAATGGAATTTCCCCTCACAACAGCCACCTCTCAGACCCAGGCAGTTTTTTCCCCGCTCATCCTCTCACCAGTTCACTTTAAGGCTGTTTTCCTCTTGCTCAGCCAAACACCTCTTCACAGCAATAGCAATCCTCACATTGGTCCATTTAAAGACAACATCATTTGAAGGTGCTGTTAGAAGTCTCTCTAGATGACAAGTTTCATCCTAAACCCTCAAGTGAGCAGCCTTGATTTTCACTGAGAGCATCTCCCTGTGGCTTTGGTCAGGTTCCTGGCAGTGACTGCACACGGGCCCAGCCTCAGGAGCCACACTGAGCAAAGACATGGAGAGCACCTTCTCTATCTGAGCCAAGCATTCCCTTGTCCGGACACAAACTTCCCTTAGGTCTGGGGAGACAAATCCCCCCGTACGTTACCGAGAGGCACGAGGCAGTTCCTACCTCATTCTGACCTGCACACAGCCCAGAGACCATTTCTCAGTGCTGTCACCAAGGAGGTGCTGTAGAAGACACAAGATTACTGAGACCTTCCTCACTCTGATCTCTTGCTTCTTTCATGGCTTCTCTGGAGTCAAGGGGGAGATCCAAGCTAATTGCCAGCACAGAAGCAGCAACCTGATGCTGTTTTAATTGCAGCTGAATACAAACCCCACCATATGGATGAACATCTCAGCGCTACCATCCACAGCTATTAACATGCACAGATCCCGGGTGGTAACGTTTGCAACTTTCCTCTTTCAAACAAACCCTGTACCATGGCTTCTACTCAGCTCAGGAAGAGGACAGAGCCTTCCCCAGGCCAACAGGCAACATCAGTGAGTGCTGATGCTTTTGTTCCAACCAAGTGGTTGCAGGAGGATTGTTCCACACGGCCTCGGGTAACTTGAACCCCTGAAAGCAGCAGCTTGCTTTGCACAGGCATTCTGAAAGCTTTTCTTTCCTTGCGTGAAGCTGTTGAGAGATCGAGGGGTGGCTCTGACCCAGCCCTGAAATCCATCAGGATTTTCGCCTAGGCAGGTGGGGATTGATGTGATGGTCTGAGCCCAAGCATCAAACAAAGGCACAGACTCACAGAGAGCAGAGGGTTTCACTCTGTTCCCATTCCCCCTCGCAGGGGGAAAGGAAATGGAGCTGACTGAAAGAAAGGCCCTTGAGGCACAGGAACACAAAGTGCTTCTCTTATAAAGCAAAGGAAGCCTAATCTGACAGTTCCAGGTTACAGCAGAGTTCCAGGAGGGAAGGGAACAGAACTGCTTGCTCCTGAACAGCAAACTTTAAACACCGAGCAGTTGAATTCAGACCAAAGAACAAGCCACAGCCAACTCCAGATGTGACAACTCCAGCACTCGTGTGTTCTCCTCATCCTTCCCAGCAGATGCCAAAGGCTCCCACCTTAAGAATTCACCTCAATTCCTTCCCTGCTCTCTCTGAAACCATACTCGAAAACCAGCAGCACACAAAGCACATTCAAATGTTATGCAAAGCATAAATCAAGCAGCTCAGTCTGACCTGAAAAGGCCAAAGGCTTCAACTATCAGCTTTCATAGAGTCACCAACTGGCTGGAAAGGACCTTAAAGCTCCTCCAGCTCCAACCCCTGCCACGGGCAGGGACCCCTTCCACTGGAGCAGCTTGCTCCAAGCCCCTGTGTCCAACCTGGCCTTGAGCACTGCCAGGGATGGGGCAGCCACAGCTTCTCTGGGCACCCTGTGCCAGCGCCTCAGCACCCTCACAGGGAACAGCTTCTGCCTCAGAGCTCAGCTCAGTCTCCCCTGTTCTGGCAGGTTCAAGCCATTCCCCTTGGCCTGTCCCTACAGGCCTTTGTCCCAAGCCCCTCTCCAGGTCTCCTGCAGCTTCTTTAGGCCCTGGAGCTGCTCTAAGCTCTCCTGTGTCAGCGCCAGCCCCAGCTGCCATTCGCTGGCAAGCACCTCACAAACATTCCCCCCCCTTGCAGAGCCCCAGGTACCTTCTTGAGGAAGGCGGCCGCCGTCTCGCGCTTCGTGGCCGTGATTCGCTTCACCCCTTCCGGCGACTGCACGCGGATGATCTGCGGGGGGAGGACACCGCGGGTCAGGGACAGAGCCCCCCCTGCGCCAGCCCCCTGGGCATCTCCCCTCCTGCTTCCAGAGCCCCTCTTCAGAGCGGGGAGGGGGGGTGGCACTGGCCGGTGTCTGCACAGCACGGGCGCAGGTACCCACATGCACGAGGCACCAGGAAACACGGACGCTGCTTTTGTGTGGGTCCAAGCTCTGACTTCAGACCTGGAATTAAACTTCCAGGAGAGTGAATCAGAGGCTCCATGGAAGGGATTTACCAGGTGCCTGCTCACAGGCACTGGTCTAACCGGTGCTTGGGGCACCTGCGCTCCTGTTTCAACTGATGGGTGACTTCCATCGCTACTGAAGGGATGAGGGGAAGAGCCACACGCTCAGGGTGCTCCTGTGAGACAAAGCAGCAGCCGTGCTGTGACCTGGAGCGAGAAATGGGGAAAACCAGCACTTTTTGGGACAAAAGGCAGGGAACAACCCTTCAAAAGGGACAAACAGCACTGTCAATGTCCTCATGCTGCTGAGAGCTGCACAAGTGACTCGAGCTGCTCTAAAGGTGCCCTGAAGAACGGTCACCGGCGGATGGGGTCTGCAGAGCCAGGCTCAGGCTGGCAGCGTGCGCTGGAAGGAGGGACACGGGGGCTGCAGTGTCCCGGCATTACCTCGCCGGAACCCCTTTAACTCTCTGACTGCCAGCACGGGAGCGAGCCCCGCACCACGGGCACAGGAGTCCCCCACGGTACCGGGGGGCCCCTTCCCCTGCGCTATCGGCTCCCGGCCACGACGGGCCCGCTGCTAACGGGGCCCCGTGGTCACGGTCCCGAGCCCCGCACTCCCCAACCGGGCCCCGGTACGGGCTGACCGCGGCCCGGCCCCACCGCCCCACCGGAATCTGCTGCCTCATCGCCCCTCCCCCCGGCCCGCCCGCTCCCCACACCCCCTGCCCCCACTCACGATGGTCTCGGCCATGGCGCTGCCCGCGGACCCGGGCCCCTCCGCCACGTCCCGACACGGCCGCGGCCCTACCCGGTCCCGCTCCGCTGCCTGCCCCTGCCCGCTCCGCTGCCTGCCCCTGCCCGCCGCAGGCCAAGCGCCTGCGCCCGCTCCGCCCGGGCCCCACACCCCGAAACACGCGTTCCGCGGCTTGAGAGTTCCTATCCCGGGCGGGGCGGTGCACCCGCCACAACCGTCCCCCTGCGCTGCTTCGGTGCTACAGCCATAGCGGTCCCCCACGCTGTCTTGTTTCACTCACCTCAGTCGTCCCTCCGGGCTGCCGCACTCGCACTTTCGTTCCGCCCACAATCGGGCCCCCACAGCACTATGGAGCTGGGCCCGGCCCGGCCCGGCCATGGGGGTCCCCGGTGTCCCCGCATGGAGCTCGGGGGTGCTCCGGCGGGGCGGGCAGCGGGACCGCGGCTCTGCCCGGGGCTCGCCCCGCTACCGACCCCGGTGCGGGAGCAGCGGTGGGGCCGGACCCACATCGGACCCAGCTGCGGGGCCGGGAGCAGCGGCCCTATTTAAGCGCCGGCCACAGCCCCTCACATGATGGGAGCGTGACCGGTTTGAGCCCCAGCACCGGGCTGCGAGCACGATGGCGCCGGGCAGAGCACGGCCCCGTGGGGCGGCCGGCGGCGGGGAGCGCGACCGGCTCCTGCCCCAGGTAACGCTGGGACCCCCGCATCCCTGGGGGTATCCATGGGGATGAACCCGGGTTAGGGGCAGGGTCGCTGTGCTGGGGGGGATGTGGGGCACCCTGTGCGGGGCGTGCATGGTAGCTCCTGGAGCTTGTGACAGCCCTTGGAGGTGGGGTGGTGGGGCCCTGGGGGGGCTGCCCTGATGGCTGTGAGTGGTTTGTGCATCCATGCAGGAGTCCCGGCTGGTGGAGCTGCCCTGCTCCTCCTCCTCNACGGCCCCGTGGGGCGGCCGGCGGCGGGGAGCGCGACCGGCTCCTGCCCCAGGTAACGCTGGGACCCCCGCATCCCTGGGGGTATCCATGGGGATGAACCCGGGTTAGGGGCAGGGTCGCTGTGCTGGGGGGGATGTGGGGCACCCTGTGCGGGGCGTGCATGGTAGCTCCTGGAGCTTGTGACAGCCCTTGGAGGTGGGGTGGTGGGGCCCTGGGGGGGCTGCCCTGATGGCTGTGAGTGGTTTGTGCATCCATGCAGGAGTAGGAGTCCCGGCTGGTGGAGCTGCCCTGCTCCTCCTCTGATGATGATGATGATGATGGTGGCAGTGATGGGGACATGGACCTTCCCGCACCCGAGCTGGCCCCTGCCGTGAGCTGCAGCATCCCCCCCGCACCCAGCGCCTTCAGCCAGTGCGTGCGGCACCTGGCCTTCCTCTGGAACCTCCTCTTCCTCCTGCTGGGGCTGCTGGCCCTGGCCGTGGGGATCTGGGGGCTGCTGGTCAAGGGCTCCCTGGCCGGGCCGCGCTTTGCCCCGCTGGGCTCTGACCCGATGCTGCTGTTGGTGCTGGCGGGGCTGGCGGGCAGCGCCGTGTCCCTGGCCGGCTGCCTGGGCTCGCTGCGCTCCAGTCCCTGCCTGCTGCGCTTCTTCGTGGGCTCCGTGCTCGCTATCGCGGCGCTGGAGGTGCTGGCAGCGCTGCTGGTGCTGGCGGCGCGGCACCGGCTGCGGGACGCGGTGCGGGACGCGCTGCTCCTCTGCCTCCTGCGCTACCAGGACGAGCCCGACCTGCGCTTCCTGGTGGATGAGGTGCAGCGGAGCCTGCGCTGCTGCGGCCTCGGCTCCTACCGCGACTGGGAGGCCAACGCGTGAGTGGGGCACCAGGGCGGGCGCAGGGATGGGCACCCTGCACCCACGGACGTGGACACGGCCGCTGTCCTTATCCATCCCTACAGGTACTTCAACTGCAGCTCCCCGGGCGCGCAGGCCTGCAGCGTGCCCGCATCCTGCTGCCTGGACCCGTGGCAGAACGGCTCCGTGGTCAATGCCCTGTGTGCCTCGGGAGCGCTGCGCCTCGGCGATGCGGCAGCCGGCACCGTGGTGTACGTGGCGGGCTGCGTGGCTCAGCTCAGCGCCTGGCTCCGCGGCCAGGCCCGTGCCATCGTGGCCGGCGCGGCCGTGCTGGTGCTGGTTGAAGCCGTCGGTGTGCTCATGGCGTTGAAGACGCTCAGAGACATCGCGGCACAGGGGTGAGGGTGCAGTGGGGGACACCAGTGGTGTGTGGTCCGACCCAGAATAAACCTTGTCCAAGCCTAACCCCATCCGTGTCCTGTCCATCCCACCTTGCTTTCCATGCACGTCCCTTCCCACCCCCCGGCACGACACCAGGCTCCCTGTGCTCGTTTTGGGGTTTAATGAGCATTTCTCCAGGCTGAGCCCTGCCATAAGGACAGGGCCCGCTCTACCTACACAGCAGTAAAGGGTGGGAGGGAGGGCAGCGGTGCCCGCAGCCTGCCTAGATGATGCCGTACTGTGCCAGCTCGTGCAGCTCCAGATGGCTGAAGGCTTCCCAGGGACAGATGACGGTGATATCTGGGGAGGGGAGAGAGCTTGTGTCAGCACAACCACCCCATTGCAGGCTGCACCCAGCCCCATTCCCCACCCCCCGCAAAGGGGGAACGGGACCCCCATGTACCTGTTCCCAGCCCCTCCATGCCTGGAATGTCGTCGCCGAACCTGTAAAGAGAGGCAGTGTCTGACCCCCATCCACCCCCCCTGCCCCATGCTGATGCATGGAGCTGTGCCCCCCGCATCCCTGCCCCACTCACCCCTGCACCCCCTTCTTGGGGGGCTTGCTTTTGAACTGCCTCGTCTGCCTCTGTTTGAACTTGGGGGGCCCCTTCCGGGGGGTGGCAGGTCCCCCCGTCACCCTCGTGACTGACTTGACCTCCACCTTGGGGGGCTCCAGGCTCATGGCTGTGCTGGGGTTGCGGTGGGTCTGGCGCTGGACGGCTCCTCACACCTGGATGAGGGGAGATGTGGGGGCTCCGGCTGCTCCCACCACCCTGTGTGCCTCTGCCACCCCTCGGCTCTCACTGATCCACCCCACAGGAGAGCCCCCTCCCTGCAGCCTTGCCTTAGCCCAGCTCAGAGCCCGATAATCCCCTTTCCCCAAGGCAGGGAAGGGCGTCCATAGGGATACAGAGCTGCTGCCTCCCTTGGGGCTGCTCCTCCAGCCCTTGGTCCCTGCCCCAGTGAGGATGGAGCCCCTCATTGGCATTGCCAGGACCCCCAGCCACGGCTCACACCACAGGTGTGGGAGCAAGGTGTCCCTCAGGATAACAGGATGGGATTTGGGAATGCTGGGCACCCCACGCTGCAGATGCCTCTGGGTCCAGGCTGGGATGCATGCGGCTGGAACCAATGGACATCACAGGGCAGCACATGGGCTCCATCCCACTGTGCTTGTGCCTCTAAGCACTGCAACCACACCATGAGCTGGGTGAGATCCAGCACCGATGTGAGGGGGCTCAGCACCACTATGGGCTCCCCATTATGGGATCTGGCCTTGGGAGATGCCAAAGGCACCCTGGTCCCTGCTGCAGGAGCAGAACCCAACAGCAGGCTCCTGCCTGGAGCGCATCCCATCCCATCCCATCCCACCCCAGGGAGTCCCGGTGCCATAGGGACCAGGTCCCATCCCATGCATGGGGCAGAGCCCTTGACTTACTTGGCCGCCGCGGTCCTCGAGGGCAGCGCTGCTCCGCAGGGCCCCTCCGTCCTCCAGCTCACCCCCTCCGGAGCTCTGGGGGGGCTTTTAGGGGAGGGCAGATTTATCCTGCTCCGGGTAATAGGATTATTCACATCCCTGCTTCCCGCGGCGGTAATCTGGTGTCCTTCCCCACGGGATGCGGGCGTCGGGATTAGTGCTGCTGGGAATGACAGTGTCAGGATCCCAGACCACCAAGGGGATGCTCCACTCCCCAAAGGTCACCCCAATACCCTTTGATCACAGGGTTGCTGCTGTTGGGCTCCTGCCTGCAGGCACTGCTAGAACCCATCCTGGGTCGGGTGTATTCTGCCCTTCTAGGGATGGATTAATCCCTACTGATGCCACCATCGATGCCTTTACCTGGGAATTGCAGCAAAACCTGGCAGAAGAGTGGCTGGGCAGTGCTACTGGCCTGGGATGCTATCATTCCAAAGCTTCCCTTAATCCCAGCCTTAAAGCAATTACAAAAAGGAATAATCTCAGTACACTTTAATTGAACTTCAGCCCCTGCTGCTAATTGCAATTAGTTGGACTCCAACAAAGAGGATTACAGGGATCTGGGTGCGTTTCCTATGGAGCCGGCAGAACCAGCTCCTCCTCTGGCACGGAGCAGGGCCCTGGTGCCAATTGGTGCCTCCAGCTCAGCCTTCGTTAGTGCAGCTCTGGGGCTTCGTGGCTCCTTGGGGAAGCTCATCCCGATGGCCACGAGTCCTCGGGCTCAGATGGGCAGGACGGAGCAGGGATGCGCTGAGCCAAACTGATGGGGTCTAACATGGAAACAAAGGCAACTGAGGAAGAAAGGGCACCGGGAGCAGCCCATCAGGCTGTGACCTGGGTGCTGGTGCCCTTGGAGGCTGCAGCCCCACGTGCTGGGGGCTGCACACTGCCTCTGCCTCCCTTCACACCACAGAAGCCCCTAAGAGGCTTAGAGCCGTGGGGAGGGGGGGGTCCGGTGCGGGGTCCCGGCCCTCCCCACTCACAGCCAGGATGCAAATGGTGCTTAAAGCCCAAGCTGGGAGCACAAGGACGAGGTGAGAGCAGTGATGGGGGGGGGGGGGGGGGGCCCCCCCG